>JBCJKH010070963.1:0-11869 GCA_039877255.1 Loriculus beryllinus
AGATCAAAGCTTGGATATCGAAGGAAGATAATCTCTAGCAGGATCTCGGTCCCACACAGCTCACTACCTTCTAATCGTTTCACATGTGATGATTTACCAAATTATATTGCCAGTGGGAATGAAAGATGTGCTGGTTTTGCCTGGGATAGAGTTAATTTTCTTCACAGTAGCTGGTATGGGACTGTGTTTTGGATTTGTGCTGGAGACTGTTGATAACACATGGATGTTTTAGTTACTGCTGAGCAGTGCTTGCACAGAATCAAGGCCTTTACTGCTCCCCACACCACCCTACCAATGAGCAGGCAGGGGGTGCACAAGAAGTGGTGGTGGTGGGGAGGGGGGTACAGAGCTGGGACAGCTAATCCCAACTGACCACAGGGATGTTCCACACCGTATGATATTATACTGAGCATATAAACCTCAGGGAAGAAGAAGGAAGCAGGAACATTTGGAGTGATGGAGTTTGTCTTCCCAAGTAATTATTGCACATGATGGAGCTCCGACTTTTCTGGAGATGGCTGAACACCTGCCTGACCATGGGAAGTTGTGAATGAATTCCTTGTTTTGCTTTTGCTTTTGCTCTACCTGTTAAACTGTCTGTATCTCAACCCACAATTTTTCTCACTTTTACCCTTCTGATTCTCTTCCCCATCCCATGATGGGGAGAGTGAGTGAGCAGCTTTGTGGAACTTAGCTGCCAGCTGGGGTTAAACCACAGCAAAAAGCTGGCCTTCCAGAGCTTGGTTCAAATGAGAAATGTTGCTGTTTGAACATTTACCAAAACATTTCCTAAAAGTACAGAAATGCCAGCTGAGCCTTTGGATTCCCCTTCACAAGGGGTCAGTGGGCAGGAGAGTGTTTGCAGCCACTGTTGGTAACAGCTTCACTCAGTCTTTTCTCATTCAGTTCCAGTTCCTTTGGCAATCTGATCCTGTTGGGCACCCATACCAGTCCCTGAGGGACTTGGTTTCGGGTGGAAACAGAGCAAAATAGTGCTGGGACCCCCTCCAACTCTACCATCCACTGCTCAATTGTTCCTTTCCCATCCACCTGTAAAGTGGGATCCACCAGCACCCGTGTGTGCAAACACCTGAGCCCTGCTCCCGCACAGCCAGGGAGGGAGAAACACCACCAACTGCAAGGAAAGGGCTCATGATATGGCTTCAGACTTCATGATACGGCTTCAGACTTCCTCCTGCACTGCTGCTTGGGCAGGGGGCAGCTCAGCCCTATGAGCTAGAAGACAACAGGATGACAGGTATAGGGCTTACATTGCTATGTGTTACTATGCACAGTGTCAGATCTAATAATTTTGGCATCCTGCAGTACTGTGGACAATTCAAATTGTGATATTCCTACAATTCCTATAATACCATTGCTTATTATTATGCTGTTCCTGCTTTGGCACTGGCTTGCCCTAGGAAAATTACATGATCTTTATGCTCCATTTTCCTCCTTCAGGAAGCTAATATAATTCTAGAATTACATTACATTACAGTGCTACAGGGACACAATATGTCAAATTTTGAAGCAGAACACCTGCCTCTAAGCCGAACAGTGCTGCATATAGTAAGCTGTATCTCTTAGTGTTTACTGCCTCAGGCATCATGCCCCTGACACGTTGCTACTTTGCTTCAGGACACACAAAGCCAGCTTAGGCGTCTCTACAGATACTCACACATAGATCAACCTAAGGGTTTGCTGCTACAGAGGAGATGGACAGGTTCTGTGAGTTGCAAAACTATGCTCATGAATGCAAGAAGGCAACCAGGTCTTCAATTATCTCCTGCAGGGTCAGTTTAATTACATAAAACCACACAAAAAAAACCCTAACACCAAAACTCACAGCAGCTTTATGTTATAATCAAAAAAGCACTTTAATGAAGATAAAATGGTAATAGCTAACCTAAGTAGGACATGAAGTCTCATTGGATGTCCTCCACTGAGGTAGTAACACTCTGGTCAACACATTTTCTTTATAGTCTCACTTCCCCCTCCTTTAAACCTTTATCTGAGCTATTTATCAAACTGAATGGCTGTTAGACCAAATGTGCTATTGCAGGCTTACGCGTGCCCAAATAGACAGACAGTAGTTTCTTCATCCCACTTTCATGTTTGGGTGGGAAACCCATCAGAATGGCAACAGCAAAACCTAGACAGTACTGATTTTAACATAAAATCAAATCACTGCTTTTCTTGCAGTGAATGCCTCTAAATATCCTTATATGTGAAAGTGAGAAGTCCTTGCCTTCCAGTCTCCTATAAAACGTAGAAGATGTAACACTGACATGAGGGCATCTATCTCTAGGAAACCAGTGGTGAAAGAATGTGGCTCTCACCATCACACCTCCAGCATCCTTGTGAAATCATGCAAATGCATCTCCAGCTGTCATAAACTGCCCATAACTTGAAACTGCTTTAAATATGCAAATAGCCATTTCTTGGCAGCTGAGGAGTTTACATTGAAGAGTACTCCCTTTGAATGGACCCAACTCTAATTTTGGTCATAGCCAATAGACATCTAAAGGCACTTCACCGGTGTTACTCCAAGGATGTTTCCTCTTATTTCTTTGAAACTGGGATGTGTTTTCTTTTTGTGTTCTGTTCACTCAGATATCTCATATCCTTCTATTCTGCTATCAGGAGGCAGAAAGCATTGAGGAAGGAAAAGAAAGGTATGAATTCATCATTGCTGAGAAAAACACATTCAGTTTTAGTTCAGATATGATTCACTTCTGTCATGGGATCAATGTCCTACACAGATGGACTGTGCTAGTATGATACTGTTCAAGTCTGGAAAAATCATCTGCAAAGAGAGCTTTTGAATCCTCCAAATTAAACTCAAATATGCAGCCTGCCACAAATGGCAGATTAAGAAAATAAAGGGTAATACAACATCCAACTAATGAGAACCCTAGGGTCGTGAATACAACCATTTTAAACTAAGGAGTCAATGGCAGTCACAGTTTTAATAATTCTAAAGACAATTAAATATTGCACAGGGATAGAAGCGTTCTTCAAGAACTTGTTTCTGACCATAAAAATGTGAAAGCCAAAGGAAAAGCTCACTTCTCTCAACAACCAGAAGAAGTAATAAGAAGTAATTAGTCACTTTTCAATGGGGAAATTTGGCAAGCTCACTTCAGAAACAAAGAAGTAGCGAAAATTGTGCTTCATTACACCAACACATATGAAACAGGGCCAAAATGTTAATCCAAAATAAAAAAAAAAAAGCAAAAAACAAAAAACAAAAAAACCAACAAAAAAAAGACAAACAAACAAACAAAAAAGCCCCAACAATCCCCCCCCAAAAAAAGAAAAAACCAAAAAAACCCCCAAAAGATAATTTATTTCTTGAACACTCTCAGAAATGATTCTCTGTCTTTCCAAGATCAGCTTTAAGCAGTGAAAGCAGAATACAGGAAAACAAAAGCATAATATGGAAATATTCCAAATGTCCTGTACCCTGTGCAACTCTTCCAGGTATGTGGAGTACCTAGAAGATGCTACCACTTTGAATCAGCATCTTGCAGCTCTACAAAGATGAATCTTAAGCAGTGAAGTAGAGGATCAGGTCCTCAGCATTTAAGATTCAACATTTCAAGCTTCTTGCCAAATCCTGAATTAACTGCCTGTTATTAATAGCTCTACAAGGCTTCTACAAGACACTAAATATATAAGTAAAGGAGACGAGAATTGAATATTTGACAAACATTGAGGGATGCTTTCTCATTTCACTCATTCTCTTTAGTGTCATTGCCATATTTCAAACCGTAATAATTTTTGATTGCAGCACTATAAATAAAAAATAGTTTTATGCCAGTGCTGATTCTAATGCTGGCTTGGGGTTCACATCCTTCAGAGACCTATTACTATCTTTGCAAGATAACAGAGAATTGTAGAAGTCAAAAATTAAAATTTTAGCCTCACTTGAACATAAGCTTCAAAACCAAGAGTGGGTTTAAAACAAAAACTGCTATGTGTCTGCATAAATATCCAAGTACTCCCTCCTGCTATTCTCAGATCTTGACTTTTTGGGATAAAGGAGGAAAACCAATGTGCCTTCAGATTATTTTTTTTTTTAATTTTGCTGATATTTATCATCTCCAGGTGAACATATTTCATGAAAACAAAACCCCAGATAGTTATCCATTCTTTGACTACAAACAGTTTACATAAAATTAGCAGAAATTCACCCTATTTTCTGCAGGAGTTTTTCCCCACTGCTTTGTCATTTTCTCTAAAGATGGTTCGTAGAGCAACTTTAGAGCCTTTAGCATGTTTCCCATCTACACTTGCTGTCTTTAGTGTTTTTACATGTATGAAATTCTTCTGGAGTTATAAATTTAACTTAAACATTTACTTGAGACAAAATTACCCTTCTGCTTTCTGGGGAAAAGAAGTGTAAGTTTCTACTGTGAACTAGCCTGAGATTTTTTACTGTTGTTAATAAAACTGATTGCATTGTTTCCCACAGAGTTAAATTGAGTCAGGCCACCTGAGATTCTGGCCTTTCTCACACTCACTAAAGAGCCTTTTTATTTATGTGGATCACAGAAGCAGTGATGTAGAAGTTTTCTTTGTCATTGTACACAGTTTTCGGAATATCTTGTTCTGAGAACAATTTGAGCTGTTTAAAACAAAATCAGAATTTAGTTGCAATTATAACACTGTTAAAAACTGGTCAAAGAAATATTATACATTTATTTAAAAACTAATTCTATCATAGTTTCTCTACCAGATGAACTACAATTAAAGCAAATGTTTTACAACTAGGCTGCACATGGCTATTTCAAGGTTAATTTGTGAGAGAACACGAATTAAATTTTTCAAATTAAAAGATGTTAATTAGGATAATACTAGAATTCTATTCCTTCCCAATTAATTTTTTACATTCATTGCTCTGTACTAAATTACTTAAATCTAAGAATCAGGAGGATTTGACCTTCAAGAAAGTAAATTATATTCTTCTACATTTTTGATACACAATCATAAGTAACAGAAAGCAAAGCTTGTTCATCTTTGCTACCACTACTGAGGACACTGCAGGAACCTTCCTTCTGCTTATCCAGACGTTGCAATTTTTACTTGAGTAGCCAAGGATATTCAGAATATTAAGTACATCTCCAGTTATATAATATTGTAAATCTGAGTTAGTCATATTTGACCTAAGGTTGGTATTCATATTTGATATTTGACAGGAATGGGATTGTTGTCAGAGGGGGATAAATCAAATACATTTGTTCTAAATCCAATAAAAAAAGAAGTGGAATGGTTCTTTTGTCATTGTAGCTGTGTTCCTTTTGAAGCTCATGCCAAAAACTAAAGTTAGTCATGTTCTCCTGATGCTTGAATCAAAGCACCATATCTGGATTTTTCACAATAGCCATGCTATTTGTCCTATTTACTTCTGTATGCTTATTTTAAGTACCTTCAATCACCTACTTTTGAAGGTCTTCTGTAGGCTTCATAGAAGATTCCCCCATCTTGTTTACCCTTAATTTAGTAAAAAATGGTTACCTGTCAGTATAAGTTCCTAAAGAATATGTTAGAGATAAACACAGAATTGAAAATTGTGCTCCCGTAACACAGAAAAGCTCCTTTCAGCCCAAGACCTCCCTTTGAGAGATATGGTTACTGCTCTTTTCATCAGAGCCTAAACAGAGAAGAATTATTGTCTGCAAGCATGTCTTATATATAGTGATAGTGAAAAATGAAACCCCAACAAAATCACCGTCCTCCTTTTCTTTCCCTGCAGCCTTACCCAATCATTCTCTTCCATCTCTGCAACCCCAGAGTAACCCTGATTCCTCAGGAGGTGCCCCTTTCCTGACAGAGCTGTGAAAGGAGCTTGCAGAGGGTAGAGGCTTGTTACTGCCTCACCTTAAAACCTGTACAGTCTAAAAAACCTTTTTGGGTTTATCTAGAATGAACCATAGTTTGCATCACAGCTCCCATCCTTTCCTCAGGCAAAGAGGGAAGGGGAGGTCAATACCTGCCTGGCTGCTCCAGCAAAAAAATTGGGGAGATGTCCAGAACAGACATCAGCCCCACTAGCTCAGATGTGAAAGTAAGGGTTGAAAGTATCCTTTGTTTCTCTCTTGCTTTCTCTTCTTTACATACATACGTGTGTTTGCAAATAAGACTCTAAAGGTGAGACACCATTTACTTCCAGTAATCTCTGGAAGAGCTTATTCTTTTCAGTGCACATCACACAGACTTATCATTGGTCTTAAAAATATCAAATTTATATTTCCTACTTCTTCTGAAGCATTAGGCAGGGTCTTGCCCTGTTCCTCCAAGAGTAAAACATCAATTAAATGAGACTTAATACTAGTTGTTTCATCACTGCTGATCAGGAAAGCTGAAAAATGCATTAAAGCTAAAAGCGTATGTAACTTGCAAGTATTTCAAGAGGTTTTTTATTATTATTTTCAAGCATTTCATATTGAAAGTGCATTTCATTGCTTAAAACATTTAAACCTATTGATATGTATTGCCATCTAACAATTTTACCTTGATTTCTGTGCTGTATGATAAAAGGTATTTGAAGTGTAATTATATTTAAAGAGTTGATATTGCTCAGATTCTCTACTTGGTAAACTAGCTAAATAATATGGAGCAAATACTGACAATATTCTTTAAGGACAAAATCAAATTGATATTTTCATATGCAACTTTTCAGGAAGATAGAAACTCTACCTTCTTTTACATTTATGTATAGGTTTTCATATTTACTACACAAGAAGTGCAAGTATCTGGGCAGATAAAGAAGCTCTCAGAAAGGAAGTTATACTAAAACAAAAAGAGAACTTACTGACAATTGTAACCAAAAGCCATACTCTGCTGACCTTTTCACTGTAGCTGTGGTCCATGCTCTTGGCGTTTTTTACAATTGCTATTCTTCCCTTTTTGCTAATATTGAGTGTCAAAGGGGAACCGGTATAACTTTTGCAGTATAAAAAGTGGGCACCAGAACTTATATAATCTTCTCCTCTCCTTCCCCACCCCTCAGTGTGTAATGAAGGACATAATATGTGTGAGAAGCAAAGAGCCTGAAGCATCCTTCATGTAAAATTAATTGAAAAACCCCACCGTTATTGCCTAGTAAAAAAATGAAGATATTACCAATTTAGAACAACTGATTACATCAAGAACTTCATGATTATCTTATGCTCAATAAATCAACCTTTCATCTCTCTGTCTGATATGACACCACTACATTATTGCAGCAAATTATAGGACTTATGAATATGGGTAAAAACCAGAACACAAGTGCAGGGTGAATTGTTTAATGTTTCAACACACTTGTGAATTACATCACAGAGAGAGATCAGTATAAAGCCCACAGGTCCTCCTTCAGTGTTGATTCCTCATCTCTCACACCTTGTTTTTCTCCCCTGCTGAGTTATTTCACATCCAGTATGGGCAAATCTCTGGGTTTGACCCAGTCATACACAAAGATGATGGGATTGTTGTCTGCTTTGGGTTAGGGAACGCTGTGCTGCACATAGACATATTGTAGTTGCAGTTTCCTGTTCCTATTCCTGCTGTTAGCCTCACAACCTTGTTAGCACTTTGTTCCTTGTTTCCCCTTACAGACATGGTTCTTACTCTGTGTGTTTCTTCCTGTGGTCATCTGTATTGCTGAAAACTAGGAACTGAGGAAACTGGGGCCTGACAGACAGCAATCAATGTCAGCTGTAGACATTAGGGTTAGGATACTTTGATTTTATGGATAGCAATTGCTAAAATGATAATGCTAGCTAGCAGTGGTGGAGCTATGAATCTACAGTTATAGAAATATGTGGGTTTAATCTGCAGAAGAAGAATGATCTGCATGTTCTCATCCATGTTATGAAATGTATATGAATAGAATAACTAAATTAACTTGGAAGTGCAAACAAAAATTGTAGTTCTTAACTACCCTTTCTGTACACATTATGGTCAAGAAAAGCAAATCACTTTACAAAATTTACAGGTTTGTGACTTCCCTACAGTGCATAAGTGGAGGAACTAATCACTAAAGTAAGTCAGAAAATTTACTTGAAGTTACATAAATTTTGTGTACCACAGGTATACAATTCATGGATCAAATTCACATCTCTTGACTTTGTTATTTGTTTAGCTAATGAACTTGCTGCCTGTTTTATAAGGAAGGTATCTGGACTAGGCCAATGCAACTAATAAAGCATTTTCTTTACAAGCGATCATTGCTTCTTACATGGACACTTGCTAAGTTAATAAGTGAATTATACCTTTTTTTGAAAAAAAAAAAATTTTTTTTTTTTTTTTTTTTTTTGGTAAGGAGTCAACGTTCTGCTGTTTTGAAATACAGTGAAAAGATAATTGTAAATCCTAAGCCTGAAATAGAAAACTGAATATGAACTCAGCATTAAATCAATGTATATGCTAGACTGCTAACAAGCTCTATAGCATCATGACAAGTATAGATGAAATATGCAACATCTAATTCATTGCTTCAGTACTTACAATAAATATGCCTTTAATCTTAAACTGTTTGTAGTTAACACATAATATGACAAATAATGCTATAAACTTCTGTCTCCTGGGGAGATAAATATTTCAGAAAAAATTCTTAAAAAAATCCACGTATTAAAACATATTTTGTACAAAGTATACTGATGGAATACTAGAAAAGGGGAAAAAAAAAATGTATTTTATCCTTGGTGATGCCATTTTTAAGACTTGGGTCTTTCCAAAGGATGTAGCTGAGAGTTTCATGGGCATCAGTGAAATCAATGGGGTTATGTATGCATGTTAAGCCCTATGAAAAATTCTAAACTGCAAATTTCAGAAATCATGTCCATGGATTTGTCTCCACTTTCACACATTACTAAATAAAATTGTTATGCTTTGTAGCAAGACATGAAACATCTGTTTGGGTATTGCTAGGTTTCCTTGCAAAGATGAATGAGTTTATCTGCATGAAGAGTAAAATGACATACAGAATAAAACAAGAAATGAAATGTCATTAACAATTACATTTTAGTTTGTTTTTTACTTAAAGCTGTTTTACAGTAAAGCACAGGTCTTTATTAAAATTACCTGGCTTTTGGAATGAGGATATAATTCTATTTTATGACTTCCTGGTCTTTCTCACTTGATGTGTTCGAAATTACCTCAAATTTTTTTCTCAGAATTAAATAAAACAATATTGTTAAGAGAAAGGAAATACAATAGAGTCAGGTCTCCATAAACGAACGCAGTGAGGGAGGATTCCTTGATGGATATTGCTGGGGTTTTTTTGCCTGGATTTACTCATGCTGACAGGAGACCCTGGGATCAAAGGCAATACTAAATATTAATGAATTAATAATGAAGAGCCTCAGAACAGGATGTGAGAGAAACTGACTATCAGCAGCTGAAGACAGAAACAGACTCAGAAGGAAGTTGAAGGCACAAGAAACTAGACCAGACAGTAGCTTTGTCTGCAAGCCCAGAAAGGAAAGCAACCATGGCAGATGGGAGTTTGAAATATTATTTTACCTGAAAATTTTGGTTAAAAAATGAAACTTTTATGAAAACAAACTACTATTGAGGAGTGGTATAATGTCCAGGAAAAAGGAAAAGGCAGGAAATTAAAAAAAAAAATAAATTAGAAAACCCATTAGGCCAGTGGGTTAAACTAGGTGATAGTCAACCAAGTTGTACAGTCTTTTCATATTCATCGCTCATTTTCTGTAAGTACTATTAGCAGTCTTTCTACTAATGCTCTTATTTTAAATGTGTACATGTATATGAAAGGAAAATATTAGAATGAATATTAATTCAGAATTATAAACTGTAGGAAATTAGTAGCAATAAAATAATCTGAAAGATAAATTTGTCACTTGGAGTATTAAGAGTAATTACAAGTCTTTTCAAGGAAATCTTTCCTATACTAAATGGAAATGAGATACTGTTAACATTAATGTTGAAAAAAACAATTTTTCCTGTAAATATTTGTGTTGAAGATATCATGTAAAAAAGCCAAATTATACAGATTATGAAGTGGTCTCCATTATATCATATATAGGGAAAATGTTAAAATGATAATTTTGAAATTATCATGTTGATAAAACTTGTTCCTAAAAATGTTACTAGAGTTGGCTCTGGAGCACTGGAATTCGATTTCAGCAGGTCCTGGTGCAGGACCTGCTCCAGCCCTTCACAGTAGCAGAACCAAAATCTCCCATTCCCTATACTCTCATCCAGCTCCTTGTTCCTTTTTCCTTCCCACACAATATTTCCTCATTTGTTTCCACTCTGATCCTGCCTATAGGCCCTTCACACTTGATAAATGAACATTGAAAATTTGTTCCTTCCCTCTTTCCTCTCAAATCAAATGGTCAGGCATTACCTCTAGGCATTTTTGTCAAAATTTGAACTGATAAAATCAAAAGTTAATCCAGTGCCTGCACCTTAATGTAAAAACAGCAAGCAATAATTTATACTGAAAATCACATTCAAACCTGAACGACAGAAATAACTGGCACAATTAAGGCACAAGACAGAATTACCAGCACAGAACAGCTCACCAAATTAATTATGTTTCCTTGGCTGGCGCTGTAGGTTTTCTAAGACAATGGTGTTGGTATGAAATGCAACTTCTGGAAAATGGAAAGACTGAGTTAAGGAGATACCACTCTATTACAATTTTATTTTATATTAATTTGAAACTGACATCTACTCTATCCTGAAAAGATTTTCAACTGTTTAACCTGAAACTTGCTGAGACGTCATTCTTTCAAGGTCTGTAACCTGTTTTAAACACACCAGAGGCAAACAAGATATTGGTTTTGGTCCGTTTTTCTTCTGACCTTAGGCCCCAGTATGTTTATTGCAAAAATGGCTCACAGAGTGTTGGTTGACATGAAAAGAGTTTTGGTTTTTCTTGTTTACACCCACGGTATTAACATCTAGTTCTTTTCCAAATCTTCACAGAGCTCAGGGCAGTAAGGAAATTCTCCACTCTGTAATTTGGGTTCTGTTTTCATTTAACCATTCATTTTTTATTTTGATGAGGTCCAAATGGTTGCCTCACATACCTGAGGCTGCTCGTCAGACCTCAGCTGTCCAAGCAAGTGATCTTCTGTATGTCCAGCTGACAAGAGCTAGGTCACCATGCTACTCTTGGCAATACCTTCTGCCTCCTCTGCCTGACACACTAAAGAAGGAAAATTTAAAGTCGAAAGTGAAAAAGAACTCAATCACTTAATAGCAAAAACATAAAGCAGCTCAGCTGACAATTCACTTGGAGGATAGATGTATAAATCTGGCCTCCTACTGACAGGGGAGGACAGATACGTAGATCAGATTCAAGAGAGCGACAGCCTTCTGTACTTTTTGGATGCTTGTGTCTTAGGCTCAGGTCTTAGTGCTGTAGACCCTCTACCAGTGATTCTCAGAGTAATAATATACAGTCTAGTGTGAACAAGGATTCTATTATTAACCATTTTCCTTTTTTATTAATTAAGGAAAATACAGTGTATATTTTACCACATAAGCTGTGACAAAACAATGAAAATCTACTTGCTTAAAGATAGTAACAAATCCCCATGTCTTCACCCATCTGGATTGAGGTTGTGTGCACATTTGTTACCTTCTGAATCCTTTTAACAATCTTACTAGGGAATAATAATATGTCTGAATGAATGTATAATGCAACCTTCCATATTAAAATTAATTTATTAAATTACTTAGAATAATGTTAACAACCTGTTATTTGTTACCAACATAATGGTAATATATGTTATAATATGTTATATTGTCACCAACATGAAGTTCAGCAACAGGAGGTGTAAAATCCTATACCAGGAAAGAAACAACCCCATGCACTAGTAAATGCTGGGGCTCACCTGGCTGG
>JBCJKH010070967.1:0-11823 GCA_039877255.1 Loriculus beryllinus
AGACAGCTTAGTGTCTGGTTTAGACTAGAATGACTAAGTGTCTGGACTGGTAACAAATATAACAACTTGCTGGTATGGACATAAGGAGCAGTGTTCAAAATGAAAGGATATGAAGTTCATCAAAGTAAATCTGATTTTTTATTCCTGAGTTCAGTTTCTTTATGCATAAATCACCACAGACACAGTTAAAATATGAAAGTCAGTAATATTACAATTAACCTGTTCATATTAAAACCAAAATTCATTGTTTAAAACATCTGCAGATCCTTTGAAGCCAGTGGGAATGGAATAATCTTGTGAATATGGATTTCAATCTCCTTCCAGCTTCAAGAATACCTTAAAATGCATTGAAAGTATTTTTCATTCATTATGATTTTGGTTTATTGATCTATGTACGAAGTTCTTAACATTTGGAATGGGAGTAGAAAGACAGTTCTAGATATTTAAAATTTTCCTCTTAAAATTTCTTGGAAGTATGAACTATTTTACTTCTTTACTACTTTATTTTAGATTTACCTTGAAGCACTGAAAACCAGGAGTCACTACATTGTACAAATATACAAAAGCAAGAAGCAAAAGCAGACTTCTAGCAAAACTGAAGTTGCTGCATCTTGTCTGTAATAAATACGGTGAAAAGTACATGCAAGTTAAGAATTCACCTACTTTAGCCAACGAGTCAAATAGCTTCAAATTCTACACATAGTATGCAGAACACTGAGAACAGCTGAGGTTTGTTCCTCTTAATTGCAGTTCCACTCTGAAAAGTGGGGAAAAATAGTATTCTGGGATTGTGCCCTTTTTTGGCAAGAGGACTTTTCCCAAACTGTCACCTTTACAAAACTGTTACACCTTTGTACACCTTTGTACACCTTTACAAACTGTTGATCTCTGGTTGTGTAACCTCCTAATCAGACTTTCACATAGGTTTGGTTATCCAGACTCCTTACAGGAAACATCTAGAGATGCAGCCAGCCAGTTGGTACATACCTTTGTTGATGGTAACAAGGATCTGTCACATCACAGCAATTGTTCCTAACTGTAAGTTAGAAGTTGTCCCAGAGTGAATCCCTTCGTGTTTCTGCTCACAAGTCTTTCACCACTGCACTGGCCTGTTAATTTTGTAAAACTGCATCAGTTGCTACAGCTTGGTTGCAGAACTGACTTTGTATTTTGGATAGCTGCATAGTACTCAACA
Organism: Loriculus beryllinus; assembly: GCA_039877255.1. Classification (NCBI taxonomy): domain Eukaryota; kingdom Metazoa; phylum Chordata; class Aves; order Psittaciformes; family Psittacidae; genus Loriculus; species Loriculus beryllinus. The sequence goes on from JBCJKH010070967.1 coordinate 1,196, forward strand.
ATTTGTTTCCTGTACAGACACTCACAATGAAGCATTAATTGAAAAACAAAAAACAATGCAGAAACTTGGTTTAAGCCCTTTCATGGCACTTTAAACTACTAAACTTTATTCCAGTCTGCAACAAGGGAGTCATGTAATACATCTCAGCAGTAACTCATTCAGTTTTGGCATCCACTTGTCTGTTTAAATTTCTGGGCTTGTATTTCTTAACAGAAGTGTAAAGGAATACAGCTTTAACAGTTTTATAAGTCTATTCTGAATTAATAAGTTCAAATTTAGATCATCCCTGAATGACCCATGCCTGGAACCACAGCTCAAAAGAGGCCTTCACATTTTCTGAATATTTAACCCCAGTAGCGCCTAATTGTAGTAGCCCAGCTTAAAAATAAACCTGTTGTTCACATTTAGGCAAGCTAATTTAAAGGGAGGTTAGGAAGGCCTTTTGTAACTGAAACCCAGCTTTTGGATCACAATTAGTGTAGATTTACTCATATTCTCAATGGGAGTCATAGAAACCTACTTCTTTTTACTTTGCCAGTCTTGGAGGAAAAAAGAGCAGTGAAAAGGCAACATTTACTTGTTGAAACATTCTCTTGCATAACACACTCGCATAACGTATATATCTTGCACACACATCACTTGCATAACAAAGGTCCATTTTTGCAGAACAGTGTTACATGGATCTATGAAGAGGCTTGGGTAGAACATCTGAATGCTTAGAGCTTCATGTTGCACCTCTGTGTGTTGGCAGAACTCTACATTGGCTCACAAAGCCTTTGCAGCCAAGTTCCTAGCAAACTTGAAAGTCTGTGCAAATGAAGTTGCTAAACTGCAAGAACTTTTGACAGGAAAAGGAACTAGAAATTAAAAGCATGCTCAATGCATGTCTGAAAGCTATTTGGGCTAAAAATTCTGTGTTTTCAACTTAAAAAACTGTACCCAAATATATACAGGACATTGGTAAGCAGATGGGAAAAACCTGGGAACACAGAACAGCACTGTCACACAGTGGAAAGTCTGTTACTGGTGTGTTAAGAAATAACAGTTTTTTACATCACTGCAAGGTTCTTTACCATGGACAATCTATCACAATCACAGGTTAAAACTAAACCTCCTTTAAAAAATGAAAACCTTTTGCCAAGCTGGTCTGGTTTTTGTTACATGAAGCACTGCTGTCAAGATTTGGATAAATCAAGACCTAAATTTTTTGCTTCTCGATTTCATTCTTCCCTTGAGTTCACATTTTCCATTTGAAATGTGTCCCAGCGGTTCTATGATTTCACACTGTCCCTGTGTGTGCTATTAAGCATTAAGAGTCTGATACTGTTGCCTTGTAAGTGGAGCTTTACCATGGACTAAACTGAAATGAACCACGTTTCTGTTTAACTTCCAGCCTTGACAGAAAAGTCTCTGTCCAGCCTTCCGCGAAAAGCTACATGTGGATGTGTCACTGCTTTTCCAGGGTCTCACAACAAAGCAGTACCATGAACAAAGACATAACAAATGTCTGAGTACTTCTAAATTCTAGATGATACCCCTTTCTAGATTCAAGATGTGTAAAGATTTATGTGTCTTTATCAGCAGTACTGTGTTTTCAAAGTGCATGCAGGTACTAGCTGGAATTCAACGGGATGCAACAGCAAGAAAAGAAAACATCTTTCAAATTCTTAGTCATCTTAGTACACGTAAGATTCTGTCATTTGTACTAATTGTCCTTCTTTTTTCTTTAATGCTTTGATTAGAAACCGAATCTGTCTCAATCTGTTATCCTGCTTCTTCATCTTGGGAGACAGAACAGTGAAAAATACCACATGTAAACAGGAATGGAGTGACTACACTTTGTTAGACTCATTGACTCATCTTATTTTCTCTTTATTTACCATTCCTTCTGACTAACTTCTCAGTCCTGACAAAACTTGTAAGACACACAGGGATTGGGGGAGGCAGAAGAATAGTCCATAAGGCCTTCAACATCAAATCAGCTTACTGTTTCAAGAGTCTGACCTGAAATAGTACTGCACCAACGTGATACGGATTTTGACAAGCCCAGGACAGGAGGTTAATGCCTGCAGTAAATTTGCACTGTAAACTGGCTTAGGGAAAAATCTTCAGACAAAATGTTCCCTGAATCCTTTCTATCAATGTGTTTTTGAAAAAATTCATTACAAGCAGCTGTAATTTCTTTCTGAGCTACTGGCTCACTACTACAGGCAGAGGTGAGATAATTCAAGTCCTCTAACTGCCATAAGCTTCTTCAAACCTGACAGTTTTAGGAAGGAAGCCCAAGAGAGGATGAATGTTAGGAAAAGAATGCTGTTGTCAAAGCCAAATTTGTTTGGTTAGAAGGCTAGGAGAGGTCAGCTTTAGGTATATGAATTGTTGGGATGGAATAGGACCACATTGTAGATTGAGGATGGGAAAAGATCTCTGGAGAGATGCAGCTGTGCTAAGGGAAAGCACAGAGGGATGCTGAGTTCTTCATTCAGACAGAACCTAATATGTTCGCTGATGGTCTGAGCAACAGAAAGATTTGGATTTTTAGCAACTTAATCTGATATCTCTAGAGCTTTACTCACTGTTAGCAGTAAGACACTTTGCTTGCTCTTGCTGAATCATTGCCATTACCCCTACAAATTGGTATCACTGATCTTTTTAAGGGACAAGCAGTTCTGGAGGAGGACACTGGAGCAAATGATATATGGGGTAAACAACATAGGGCTTCCAAAGGCGCCTGATCCTTCAACTCATTTATGGGGCCTGCTGCCTTTTAGAAAGTTATTTTATCTTTCCTAACATGCACAATGGCGCAGGGCAGTGAGGATCAGCTGATTCTTTGGAGGAAGAAAGATCCATTGTAACAGCAGGATGCATAAATGCAGATGTTTCCTAAAGGCTGACGTATAAAATAATGAGCAGAGATGCTTTTTTCAGAACACTCTGCCCTCCCCTCCAATTAATGACCAACACTATTTAATTAAAAAAACATCCCTTATATAAACCAACTAACCAGAAAGTCCAAGACCCCTCTTCAGAGGCCTCATACCTCCCCTCCAGCCTCTCATTAGATTCTTTGTTGCTGGTCTGAAAGTCTTGACATCATGGAAGAAAAAACATACATATTGAGAGCTCCTAAGTGATTTGGGGAAATCTGAATATGCCACAAGCCACAGTTGATAATATCAGGGGAGTGTTTAAATCTGCCACAAAGAAACTCAAAATGAATAAAGAACATATATCCTTGTACTTTCACTTGTCCTATTTAAAAGTATGTTTATATGGGAACGTTCAGAACTTAAATCCTATTACTTTTAGAAAGTATTAGTAAAAATCATTAAAAAGCAACCCAGATATTCCTTCTCAGAATATAAAAGGAGCCTTAAATTTTTGCTCTAACTTACATGGTTGGTTTTTGGTTGGTTGGTTTGGGTTATGTTTTTTAATCATTCCAATTAGTGTACCCTGTAGGTCTGGATGGAGTAAGAAGCTGGGAGGAAGTAACTAAACATCTTGCACCCCACAGTGATGGAAGAGATCCATTATTCCCCAGCTTAGTCAAACAGTTTGAGTCAGTATTAGATTTATATTCAATCAGTTGTACTTGCTCACTTCCAGTTAGTTACAGATTAGACCCACTCTCTTTAAAACCCCGCCTGGTCTCTCATCATCTGGTACTTTCTTTTGGCTCTTCTTCTTTATTTTCATTCCACACAGGTAAGTATTGGTTTACTCTATTGACTAATTCACATGAATGTTTCTCACTCTTTCTTATAATGCATATTTCAAAAAAAATGCAATTTTCCCAAGCAGATATATTTTATCTGCTTCTTTTAAGGGTATAACAAAAGCTAAAAAGGTCTCACCTGGTTTTGAGTCAAGATCCTACTTTCTGAGGGAATACTACTACAAGTCTGTTAAACAAATGCAGAATCTTACGGCTCATAGAGAGGAGTATTTCTCTTCTATGACCACAATTATAAGCTTTTAAAAGGGTTTTTAAATGGACTCTCTAGGAGGTTAGTGGGGATGAAGAAATAGTTCAGGGTATTCAGGGGCTAAGCATAGGTTGTACTGCTTATATCACAATGAACTGGTGTTTCTTTGCTTCTTACTTTTACCCAAACAAGTTCTTTCCAGTCACACGGTGGACAAAAATACATGGAGTTACACCTGGTCCCATATTCCTTCGCTATTATCACCTCTGTTGGTATAAGCATTTGGCTGGCCATGTGGTTTGATCACAGCCTAAATGACAGCAAACGGTAACATTGGGTTGCCTCAGCAACAAACAGCAAACTAAGAAGGTGTAAAGAGATCAAAATCGTTTCTTTAGAGTGAATCAGAACAGAGGGTTAGGGCCAAAGTTCTCCAAGTGAAAGTGAAGTTTCTCTTTCATATCATTGGTAAGCCCAGAGATCTCTGGACAGGGAGTTTCCACATAACTGATAGCTCTATGTGAATCTGTAAAATCTAATTCTTTTAGAGGTACTTCACAATGTCTGTTCTAACTGTTGTGGCCAACAGAACAGTTCTGTTCTAAGCTCTCTGCTCAAAGCTGTCTGTCCCAGCAACATAGCAGGGGGAAACATGACCGGCACTAAGCAAAAGCCTTAGAATCATACTTCAGATCTACTCCAACCACAGAACTGTTACAATTTCTAAACATGGAGATTGGAGTTCAGTTTTCCACAGGTTCTTAAGGAGAAGTAGTATCCTTCTGTACTAATTAGTGCACTTGCAAGAAATTCCACCTAGCTTTTGAGGCTCATAAAGCAGAATATAATTAAAGCAGCTAAAAAATACAGTTGTTTTGCAATTTTGGAATATACAGAATAATGACATTTCCTGGATGTGAGTTTGTTTACCCCATATATCATTTGCTCCAGTGTCCTCCTCCAGAACTATGTATTAACTCTGACCGTGCTAAAGGAAGCTATAATAGCCAGACGTTTGGATGCTGCCAGCATCTGGCAGCTTTATCTGTAGGAGGAGGGTGGAGGAGTTTTGGAATGCAAATGACTTCTCTGTGGAGTCAGATTGAAGGATATAAATATTGACAGAATCACATCACATCACTGACAGAATCAAATAACACCGTTCTCTAATACGTTACTCCCACCAAATTAAAAATGAATCCTTTTATGTGTTGGCTTTAATAGCAGGAATTCTGGTTGCTTTTGTATTGCTGGTTTTAACTGAAACTTATAATTCCTTCAAGGTAGAGATTCCTCCTGATGCTGATCAGCCACTAAAGCTTCGCTTCTACCATTACATATATATTCTGATGGAAATTCTGGTGAGTTTATCATGCTCTGTCATACTGTGATTTTCAGGAAAAGAAAACTATGAAGATATGCATCTAAATATTGCAACTGCGTGTAATGGGAACCACACAGTAACACAGATTTAAAGATCAAGGCCAAGGTTTGAGTTGGTATTCTATACACAGAAGCAGCCAATGTGAGGTGAGTTCTTTTAAATACCGAGATATGTATTCTAATACTGCAATTGTAATGTGATTGCCTTCTACAATTAAACGATTGGTCCTGTGGATGACAGGTGGGCTGTGGATCTAATTCACATGAATAGTAATAACCACCCTTCTGTATCTTGATGCACTTTAATATATTTAAGGTGTTTTTCTAAATTTTGAACTATCCGCAGTAATTTTCTTACCTGTGATTCTTTCCACAGTGATTGAATTACTGTGTCCTAGTTATATACCTTAGAGTATATATAAAACTGTGTCCTAGTTTTATACCATGTAGGTTGGAGGGCACTTTCAGAGGATATCTGATCTCACCTCCAGCCAGAGCAGGGTCAGCTAGACCTGTTACCACTTATTATTTAAGTACTTGCAAGCCAGACTCACTGTGCCATGTGCTTTGCCATCAGAGAAAGAAAAAGCTTGTGCCCAAAAAGCTTGTGCCCAAAAAGCTTTCAAAGAAGGCAGCAGTAGTACATAAGAGCAGCCTAAGCCACTCTGCATTGTCTGGCATGAAGGAAGAGTCTGCTGTCCTTTATGTATCTCACACTGCTTTTCATGTTAAGCTATATATAAACTTAATATAATAACATGACTATATGTTATTAAGTTCTCTATGTTTCCATATTTGGTTGAATTAAAAAATTTTTCAGGTGATTTTTTTAACCCATTTTTATAGCTTCTAAGTGGCTGTTATTCAACAGTATATATTCTATCTTCATTGATAATATGTTCCAGAAAATTCAGTTTCCTATTCCTGGATAGTTTTAAAGATGCATTTCACCATTTGCTGTGCACTGAATACATTCAACACCTGATTTCCTTTCAAAAACCTTTAGACATCTGCTGGTACTTTTGGTGAATTTCTGGCTTTATGTTTCTTCCACAGAAATAACCCTCAGAGTGATGACTTCACAGGGTTCCATAAAGGAACATGTGCATTGAACATGTGCAATCAACATATCCTGCTCATTCTGATGAATGCTGCTCTTCCTGTGCCGGTGATGTGTCTGTTTGTATTGTATGTTGCAGTGAAGACCTCTTTTAACAGTCTTTTCCTTTTTTCTTTCACCATATTTGTGATATGTCATAGCAAAACTGCATCAACAGTTAAATGTGTGCCTTCTACAGTGTATCATACATGCGATGCTCCTGCAGAATCTATCCACATACTCTGTCATAAAGACATCAATGACAATCTCAAATGGAAAAGATGAGAGAAAGCCTCCTAGCTCACATCCTAGCTTTTGTTTTAATCTGCTCAGACAGATCTGCATTTAGACTAACTGATCATATTGCACTGTGATATAACTATTATTAGTGGTAGACTTGGCAGTCCTGGGGTGAAGGTTGGACTTGATCTTAAAGGTCTTTTCCAACCCAGCTGATTCTATGGTTCTATGATTTTGGCTGGCAAAGCATAACACTTCAGAGTGACTGACAGAAAGACTGTCTAATGTAGTTTAAGGTCAATGAAGCTCAAATTGAGTGGTTTCTGCTGGTTAGTATGTGATTCTGTAATTATTTTTTAAAGTATGGTTTTCCACATAAAAAGCCAGTTTTTGCCAGAATTCAGGTGTTCCAGCAAATAGTTTTTCAAAGACCCTATTTCACAAGAAAAGGTGTGCTGACATGGTGATCTAGGTCCTCTTTCTCTTACACAAGTACACATTTTAGAACCTAGCTTATATAAAATGTTTCACTTACTACTGATCACTGCAACATTGAGCACATTTGTCTAGGAATACTCATACCTTTCATTTTCTGAGTGCCTTGCTATTGGTTCTGAAGTGCTTTGTAATTATTAAACTTAAAGAAGCTTTTCAACAGAATACATACCAAATTCTCTGTTCTCCTTCATGACAGTGTTTTATCTGAATTTGGAGATGCCTCTGTGATGTCAGGATCTCCTAAGAGAAGGAAAGAAAAGAGGATATTTAGATAGAATGCTCTGATACCAAGTTTATCACGTATATTAATGGAACCTGAAAACTCTGTTAAAACTCAGGGATGTTCAAGGCCAGGTTGGACAAAGCCTTGGGTGGCATGGTTTAGTGGAAGGTGTCCCTGCCCATGGCAATGGGGTTGGAACTGGATGATCCCAAGTTCCTTTCCAACCCTACCTATTCTATGAGTTTATGTTAGAAGGTATAGATGAGATTAAATGGCAGTTCTGCCAACTTCAACCATCCCAAAATCATAACTCTGAGAAAAAGACTGACTTAAGAGCCATGAGAGGTTTTGAAAATTGCCATTTGGTGAAGGTCATATTGACCCTGTGGTTTCTGATACAATTGCCTGGGCTCTTACATTCATTTTTGCCTTTGCCATGATAACTACAGTAAGTTTTCAAGGCAAGAACCATACCTATCCATTTGTCTTTAGGAACTGGGGCTTAAAACTCTCCAAGACTGCTGGCAGCTGTGGCACAGAATGTTGTGAGAAAATTCCAGATCATGTCTGGGTTCTCATGTATGTTTCTAAATGATCTTCTAGAGAGATCATGGCTCCATGGCTCACGGTGGTTTCTTTTATTCCTCCACACCCAACTTGTTCACTGTAGCCTGGTCTAGATTATTAGGAAGACAGCTTTTGTGTTGATTGAGAAAGGCCCTGGTGAGGAACTGGGTGTTGAACACACTCAAACTACATGACATTTGGCCTTGTATGCACATGATAGCTGGGATCATGCACCCTAGGAAGTTCTACCTCCTTGTCTTCCTCAGGCATTCTTTCATGGAAAAATCACCAACTGTTGCTCAGGAGAGAACACTACAATTTGCAAATTGCTTCTGATATTGTCATCATTCCAGAAGAATGAACTACCATAGCCTGTAAGGGCAATTAAGTCACTAGTTAATAGGAAGGGAGCTGTTGTCCCTATCAGGAAATGCATCCATGACAACATGTGTTCCAACTAAAGGGGGATTCCAGTGTGATCTTCAGGCTCTCTGATTTATCAGCAGTTGACTAGCCTTGGATAAGAAAATGTTTTGATCCATGTGACAACCTCCCCTTCTTCAGAACATTTATTTTCCTTGATTAGATGTAAAAGACTGACTTCTGAGCCATTTCATGAATACCTATGAGATCTTTATAGAGGCAACCAATTCACTGATGGAGACATGATTCAGAACGATTTTCATCAGTTATTTATTTAGGCCAGCAGCCCTTCATTACTGATTATTGGCATAGTGAGCTTGGTCTTACTGATCCTGTGGCATGGGGATGACCCAAGACCAGGAAGTTCCCAAATCTTGCACACTGGCATGAAGCTTTTTCTCCCAGTATACTAAATGCAGCCATGCTAGGAACATTTTCATGACACCTAAACTTAAATACTTTAACTGAGGCATCTGAAGTACACAGGCTCCATTTCTAATCAATGGAGATGAACAGACACCTCCAAAGCTTGACTTGACACACCTGAAATTTGAGCTGTCCTCAAGATATGCCTCTTTCTCTTCACTGATTAGAAAAGGAGCCTCAGGCCTCATGACTCCTGACTTCCATACCTCAGCAAATACCTGATGCTGCTCGTGGTAAATCCAGATCATGGAATCTGGATTTATATAGAAGGTGTTTATATAATACATCTCATGGAACAAGTATTACAACATTCTCCCAGAAATAATGGTGCCTCAAATCATGAGGATGTACATTTTCACTTTCATAACTGAAATCACAAAGCCACTAGAGTTACTTGTGGTAATCCTGTAAGGCACCAGATAACCAATACAATTATCCTAAATGTAGTATAGAAAATGTAGCTTGTGGCCTTTTTAGAGTAGAAAGGCCTGAATTCCTAAACTAATTCCAAGTTTTTCCTATTATATCTACCTAGGCAAAGAACTTACTCAGAAAGTCTGGGTGTCTTTGAGGGGCACAAACTTACAAGGTTGCTTGCTGATGGGACTTCCAGCATGCAGGGATTCAAAATGCTACATAAAGGATCTGCATTTTGATGAGGTGCCAGTCAGGATTTACTGCCCAAGAGCACCAGCTGCAAATAAACGGAGAGGAGTCATCATCTTCCATGGAGGATGTGGGGTATTCAGAAGCATCGGTAAGGAACTGAAAGACAAAATATGATTATTTAGGATTCTTAACTCAAGCTTTTTAATAACTCTCCTGAACCTAGGAAGTGACTGAAGATTAGTTTGAGGGATTGAGAGATAGAAACCACTTACTGTTTATTTTACTTTAAAAACTCTCTAATCTGTCCTTATTTTTGTAGGATATTGCACTCTTTATGACATGTATTCCTTACAGGAAGTGGTGCTGCTAAAGAAATACATTCTTTTTTTTGAAAACTAGACAGAAGTTGTTAACATCTGCATTTCTCTCTTTGGTCTCTAACTGCAGCATGTTTACTGGGACTTCTATAGTGCTCATGGCAATTCAGATGGTCTTATAGCAGCCATTTAAAAACGTGTCCATGATGCATGTACTTTAGTTGCCTTTTTTCCCCAGTTTAATTTATTAGGGAAACCAGATAACTGCAAACATGTAATTTAAAAAGTTCCAAAAGATCCTGTTTCTACATGCAGAAGACATGCACACATATTAAATGGCGTCAGAATTCTGTAATGGAAAGAACACATCACTGAGCAAATACCTGTAAACCAAATCTAAATGCAGCACATTCACAATTAAGGTTGAAGAAAAATTCAGTGTATTTTAAAATATATTAAAAGAGGCATATTTCTGCCCACAACCTTACCATGAAATAATTCTATTAGACAACTTGCTATAACACAATGTGCTGGTCTGATTTCTGCCTGAATTAGCCACACAGAAACGTGCTGATTTCACAGGGGCACATCAGCTGCACCCTTCATTCTTTAGCAAACAGTCAAATCTCTGCTTCAGAATTCATTTAGACTCAGCTACAGTACTACAATTAACATTTCCACAGCAAAATGGTATGACATACCTAGGCCAGCCCCAGCCTTCCAGTTACTTAAAACAATGTAGAAAGCTTTTACAAGGATCTCAATCTATTTTAGCCTTTACAACCACCCTAAGCAATGGTGTGTAATAATCACAGAATGGTTTGGGTTGGAAGAGACCTTAAAGCTCCTCCAGCTCCAACCCCTGCCAGGGGCAGGGACCCCTTCCACTGGAGCAGCTTGCTCCAAGCCCC
>JBCJKH010070990.1:0-10860 GCA_039877255.1 Loriculus beryllinus
ATCTAATGCTGGACAGATGCAGTACCATGCGAGCTTTAAAACGGTGCTACCCACATAGCTCTCGCTCCTCGCGTTTTGTCTGCAAGTCCATTTGAATCCATTTTGGCTTGGCTGAGCTGCAATATAAGACCACTTTGTAAAAAGTTGACAATTTCTACTTATTTTCTTCTGGTTCAATGTCACAATTTGAGTGCTCCAGCTTTGTCTCTTCCTTGGCAATAGTTCTGGAGATTTCATAAAATTTTTTGTAATATTGATAAAATCCCCAAAGCAGCAATAGCATCACTGCAAGCATTGCAGTTTCTATCAAAGACCTTTATATCAAATTAAATTTGATGATGACTCTGCAAGGTCTCAATAAATATCAGCATGCATTTGAAATAACATTTGTCTTGTATTTTACATATATTACCTTGATTCAGCTTGTCCTCATGCCTTACATAGAACAGCATCTGACAGTTATACTATCCATAGATCTTTTTCCTCAGGTAAAATCCTATGAGATAAATACAAAGTCAGAGCATTCAAATGCCATTTAACTTTGTTCCTGTTGCATTTCTGCTTGATGAAGAACTGAAACCTTTATTCCTCTGACCAATACTTAGAAGATTAACTAAATGAGAAGACCAGATAAAAATACAACTTCTATTTCAATGTGAAGCAAGTGCACAATGCATTTATTAGCATGTAAATACAATTACCACAACAATGCTGCTTTTATTGACACTCCATATTTTATCTTAAGAAGCCTGAGACATATGTAGCTTCTCCTGGTCAGACAAAACACATCCCAGGAAACATCAAGGAGGCCAGTTTGCCCATCTGCACTATTTATCCTGATTTTGGGGTGTTGGGAAAGGGAGGGAGGAAAAAGACTTGGTCCAGGTTCGGTAGGAAAAAGAGATGAGGTACTTTAAGACTTTGAACCAGAATGCACTGAAATTAGTGAAATTCTCTCAAAAGAAGGTTCCACCATTTCTATTCAGTATAGCCATGGTTAAGTGGACACTAATTCCTTGTTTGTCTTTAATTCCTTCAGATAACCAACCTTAAAGGCCCAGTCCTTGCAGAGCTCAGTGCAGCTGAGGTTTGGGTCAAGACAGAAATAGTGAATGGATAAATGTTGAGAGAAGTGCTTGTACTACACAGCACTATATTCATTGTTCTGCTGGGATCAGCACTGCTAACAGTTTCTAAAACAAAATCTTAAAAATTAGCCATTATACCTGTTAAAGTCAACTGCAGCAATGAAAAATTTACACCAGGCATCTGCAATATTGACAGGTCTTTTTATAGGCCTACAGAATGTGCTATAGAGTTTTATTAAAGCAATTGCTTTGAAAAAGGCACACGTCAACATTGCTCATTAACTGCATGCTCATAGCTTGCTATGTCGCGCGAGGCAGTATATCTCACTTCTCTGGTTTAAAATAAGTGGCACCAGATATTTATGGAATAAAGAGAAGTGTTTTAGTGTCAAAGAAGTATTTAAGCCTTTAATGGATGGATTACTAGCTCTATCTCAGAAGAGGTGTACAGACAGATATAAATATTGTTGCCAAACTGGCACTGAAGAATTACTCCCACTATAGGCATGTCCCACAGAATAGGAAATTAATTAATCTGCTCACAGTGCAAATAATTTTGCTTCTTACTGCAGGCCTCATTTAAGCAGCACAGTAAGTTCTGGAGCTAATTTTTCACAGAAGGTCTGCACAGTGTGATTTAGCTTAACAATATTTAACTTGCCAATGACTTTTTTTTCCTGTCTTCTGCAGAGCTTTCTGACTTCTAAACAAAATCGTCACTCAAAATTGCATTTAGATTATAGAATCACAGAAGAAACTTGAGTGTCAGCATGAGGAGTATGATTTTACAACAGCAAATACATTGCTAGGAGTATGAAACATTCTTGTAGCCTCTTAAATTCTGCTTCCTGGACTTACGAATATGAATTACTTCTACATTCTGAATATCTCCCCAGCAGGCATTTTCCATGCTATTTATAGATTACTTGGTCTGGCCTACTACATGCAGATCTTATTCCAGTGTAAGTTCAAGAAACACACTTTCATTAGTCTAGGCTGCATTACTCTAGGTATTATATGCTCTTCCCTGTAACAGGCCTCTGAGCACTATCTATATCAGAACTCCATACTCATACAGACCTGCCAGAGCACACAGCTTTACCACGTACTAGACCTGAAGTCTCTCAAGCGCACAATGAAAAATATGATGCATAGTGTAAAAACTAAGTTGAACTCAAGCCAGATGGTCTTTCACCTAGCATTGGCCTGCATCATATTTGTGACTTGCTTTTTGGATACTAAATAAACCTTTTCCATCCTGTTCTATAACCTCTTAATAGGGCTAACATACTTCCCATAAAAGCTTGAATACATTTTGTTTCCCACAACTACTCTGTATCTGTTCTAAGCAGAGTGATATGTTTGGAGCAATTTGAAAGAGTGGCAAACAGGGCATGTATGTAATTTTGGTCCAATCACCTTTCTCAAAAGCTCGCTCCAATGCATGGACCTCTTCCACCTGGAACCAGCTGATTTGAGTTTGGGAGGAACAGATTGCTTCTGAGGGGTCAATAGGTTCCTGGGTGGAAATGAGGGTGTTTAGGGATTTGGAGGGACAAACTATTTTATCTTTGGAGCAAAATGAGTTTTCAGTGTCGAGATATGGGAAGTAAATGTATCACTCATATCTGAACAGGAGTTTAAAATCTTATCCTTCTAGCAATGTAGTTAAGTAGCTATGCTATTATGTCAGGCTATGCTCCCAAGGCAGAATCACATCTCTAGACGGTAAGTCTGAAACATCGCTATCTCTGTTTTAAAATAATCTAGCACAGAATCAGAGCAGGAGCTATAGATGTTGTCACCAACAATTTGTGGTACATAGGTGGGTGAAGCAAAGATAATCCATATGGCAGTGATAACACAATTTGGAACTTGAGATTAATTCCTTAGAAAACCTACAGCTATCTACCATAAAAGTATTTAAGGAAACCTGATTTCAGGTTTCTCAAGAAAATACGATTGAGTTATTGCCCACATCGTTTATTATTAATTTAATAGAGAATCATCCTTGTTCATAAGCTGTATTCTGGATACTTGCACATTCTGAATAACTTTTGTAGGACATTTCAAGGTTATTTTTCTCATAAAATTTGCTTTTAATTCTGACTAGACAAAGGCAACTAAATCAGTCAAAGTCATAGTACAATGGCTTTATATATATATATATGTAAAATATATAACTTGAATTAAGTAGCAGCAGTGCCTCTTCAAGTATCAAGACAATTAGATGACACACTACCACTTCTCTGGCTGTTTTAGCCACTGCTCAGTAATTTTTAATATCATCTTCTGTTGTGTTTGGACTAGCTACAAGCTTCCTTGACTAACAACACAAGAGAGGATATTAATTTGGTACTGAAGATGCATGCTGTAGTTTGACCCAAATATATGCCATTGTTATAGGATTGTTTATGGCTCCTGTTACACAGGAATTAAACTTGCTGGAAATTTTCTGATGAATGCTTGTCAGAAAATGTCAACGTGTGGAACATAAACTGTTTTATTAAAAATATGTCAGGCTTGAAAAGCTTCTGCCAAATGTTCACTGAGTGTTCTAGGATATGGAACCCAATGGAATCAAGAGCCCTTGATGGTCCAGATGTGCAAGTCCCCAGGATCTTCCCAAAGTCCGAAGCAAGCAGTGGAGCTGGAAATCAAAATCCTACCTCTATCCAAAAGCACAAACCCTGGTATTTCAGACCAAAGCTCAGTGAATTCAACATTCTTTTTATTGGCCAACATAAATTAGGCAAATGCTCCAAGTTCACAGAACAGCTCCAAGGCACAGCAAGTACATTCCATTTTAAAAATATGTGAATGTTTAAAAAAGAATTACTTGGAAAATTTCAAAACCAAAATGGTTCCAGTCCAGTTCTTAACTGAAAAAGATCTCATTGTCAAATACTCACAGAGGGTAAGGACACAGCCTTCATGAGTGACCTTGCTTAACAACTAATCCGCACTTGCACACTTGGTCATGAGAAGCTGATCTTTAGAAAAGCCTACAGTTAAGAATACTTGTCTGAATCTTGAGATGAAAGCTTGAAAGGTGCTTCCAATGAACAGAGAAAAAGACTCTCCTTTTCTTCTGAGAAATACTGATAATGTTCTTGCTAGTAGATAAAGTGTCTTTACACCATGGATACAGAAGGGAAACATTGACAGTTCCCTTATGATTTTATTGACCTTTCTGTAAGTAGGTGAGTGCTTTAGCTGGAGATACTCTTCAGTGACTAAAAGCTAATTAAACTCCTTTGCAAGCCAATTCAGAAATGAAAGTAGAAGGCACCTGAAGCACCTTTCCTACCTCAAAAAAACACAAGAGAATAGAGTGAGTTAAGAATATATATTCACTGAAAATATTACTTTGGTCAGCTTGATGTGACAAATTCAAATTGAAATTACTATGATGATCCAGCCAAGCAACTACCTGTTTAAAATGTGGGTTTAAAATATTGGTCTGGGATTTGAAAACTGGTAGCACCTACCTCTAACACAGACTTTCTCATCAGCTTAAGCAAGCTGGTTGGTGCATCAATTTCTCATGTGCTAAAATGAGAATAGAATTCCACAACTCACAGGAGCTCAGGAGAATATCCATTAAGAATTGCAGGAGACATAATAGCCCAGGAGACATAATAAAACAGCTTCTGAGTATTTTGTAAATATGGTGGGGTTTTAATGAAAATTACCCTCACTAAGTGCAATATCTAAGCATTCTTACAGCCACTTCTTGTAGTTTTCACCATTTCTATGCTTAGAAATAATTTATCATACTCAAAGATATTAAAATAATGGAAAGAAAAATCTGGATTAGAGGAGAAACATGACAGATGTAGCAATCAAAACAGGTCACACACATTGTTTATTTTTCCTCAGTCTCAGAATCACTGCAGACTTAGAATGTGTTATTTGATGAATAAAAATTAAGCCTCTATTCTGAAATTCAGCTCTATGAGGAGTAGCATTAGAATTGCTGTCAACAGCTTAAACACACAAACTGTCCGCATAAAAATTGTTGGTCAAAAGAAATAATTATATTACACTTCCTCTAAAAGATCACGTTAAATGCATGACTTTTGCTTTAGAAAACTCAATGCAATGAAAGTGTCCAGCTCACCCTCTACCAGGACTACGCGTGCCCCTTCTTTGTCAGATTAAGCCTTCAGGTTCTACTTGCTCATTCAGCCGGTGGGGCCCTGTTCCTGTCTTGCACCTTCCTGTAATGCTTCTCTGAGACCCTTCCCTTAGGCACCACTCTGGTATCTGACTGCAGCTGCCTTTTGCTGCAGAGCTGTCAAGAAAGGAAGGAAAAAATCATCTCAGTGTTACCAGATGGGAAGTAGTGATGGGATCAAGACACGGCCTTTCATAGTTTTCTACACTGACTGTCACTGTGGGAAGGTAGCTGCTACATCCCAAGTCTCTGCAGGCAAAATGCCTCCAGGAAATGCTATTATAGATGTTTCACATTTAAATAAACAACAGAACATATCACTCTCATTCATGCATAGGAGCTGTCTGTAATTGTCACTAGATGCTTCTGAGTCTGGATCAAGGAGCTTTTCCTACTCCTGTGCATTCAACCATCTTTCTCCTGCCACAGCTACAGTCTCCTTCCTCCTCCATGGGCTTCTCTTCCTTGACTTTACTTGCTATTTTACTTTTCCTCTCTTTTGACATCTTTCTTCTCGTTGACATACAAGGAATCACTAGTATTTTCAGTTCTCAAATAAAGTCCCTTAACTCCAGTTTCTCTCTTCAGCCTTTGTTTCTAGTATTATTGAGTGTGACTCCTCTGGGAAAAGAATTCAAAATACATTTGTGGTTGCCCTTCATTTAAAAACTCCCTGAAAAGGGCAGCAACCTCTACTACCCTCCCTTACACTGTTTCTGTCCCTTTCTGGAATACTTCAAGTGGACACACAACCTTGGTTTTGTACAGCTATTTAACATCACACAAAGTCACATACTTCTCCTTTGATGAAAGCATAGTGAACATGCTTAAATAGTTAAATGTCAGTGTAGAAATAAGTTGTGAAATAACAATCTGCACTGGGATATTAAGTACAAGCTTATGTTAGGCCAATTTCCTTGTATTTTTATAGACTTTTTAAAATACTCTCAGGAGTTACTGGATGAAAAGTGTTTAAAATTAATTCTGGTTCCTACTCTCCACATGCATCAGGATCTTAATTAAATGGTCCAAGATTGAGAATCTCAACATGAAAAGGTGTTAGCTCATTGCCACCTGCAAGTGATAGGAACAATGTAAAATGTTAGAGGAAAAAGATTTTCTTACAGGGGCTCTCTTGAATTATGGTAAAGTGTATGCACACATCAAACTTCTGAAATCTCTGCAGTGTTTAAAAGTCATCCCCATGACCCGGGTGTTATGTAGTCCCCTGCCTGGCTAGCACAGCTGTACTGAGTATATCTAAAGATAGACTCTATACATTCCTTCAGGAGCTATAAGCCACAAGCAATACTGCCCTCTTCTTAGGAAAGTTATACAGAAGCGAGACAACCAGTTAATGAAAGCAGCATCCTAGAATTAGCACCAAGTCCTTATTGGAGGGAAGGCAAATTCTGTAAAAAATCCTACCACAATCAAGGATCTCAAATCTACTTTACTGAAGGATTCTCCTTACACATACTACCACGGCTTTCTCCCAGAATGCCATAGCTGGCTGGAAGTTCAGGGAGAGGCATCAGCATGCCTCTCTTCCATTGCACAGGCCATGGCAGCTGCTGCAATCACCTCACAGGTCAGGATAGCTCTGTCAAGGGAGCAATGCTGTCAAGGGCTAGATGTAAATACTGCTTCCACCCTCTCATTTTATATCACCAGTTAAATGAACACATTTAACAATTGCCTTAATGTTACTGCTTGTGCAAAAAAAAGACTAATTATGTTCTAGAGAATTTTCTGTAGAAGATAGGACAGCCTGTGATACAGAACTTGTTATGACTAGATGTTAAAGAGAACTAAATTATGCAAAATGTCAGATGAAGCAGTAATCTACAGTTTGTTTAAAAAATGCTGCAAAAGACCCTCTTATTCTCCTGACAAAAATCTGAAATAACATTCTCCACTTACATCCATGACACAGATCTCCAGAATGGGCAGTTCAGCAAACAAACAAAAGCTTGCTGTTTGGAAAGTGTTTGTTTCTTTTGGATACTTCTGGTTTTCATCTCCCAGTTTGGGAAGACTAAAGCTAGTTTTCTGCTCAACATTTGCCACTCTGATTTGCTCAGCTCTAAAAATTACCTATGTTCTTTGCAAGTATACAGGGTCTCCTGTGACAGCCAGGATGTCTGTGAAGAGAAGTCACTCTGTGAAGGCAAGTGCCTCATGCGACATCATTCTTTCTGCTAAAGGTTGCTCAGGTGTTTTTTCTGAATGCTGCCCAGTTATTTCTGACAAGCTGGTTATGTTGCAAGGCCGACAACGCATTGTAACACAATTAAAAATGAGTGGGTGGGAGGGTGGGGTGTGTTTGTATCAGTTTCTATAAATTTAGAAACACTGAGTCCTGATGTTTGTTTTGTCCCAAATCTACATCAAGTCCCCCCCATGTCTACATCATGAAGTCTACAGATCGTGCAACTCAGACAGTAGTTTGTCCCTTTTATTTGGGCAAATAGCCAGGCAATGAAGATTTTCTTACCCAGAAGAACTAATGGCTGCCTCTGTCACATTTTCCTTTCAATTATTTAGACTTCCCCACACTTAGGCTGGCTTCCTGCTGGCAGCACCAAGGATTGTGTCTATTAATCATTAACTGTCATTGTGCTTTAAAAGAAGGAAAGTGAAAAGATTGCTCAAGAACAAAAATAGGCCTGCCTTTTTTTTTCCCTGACAAATAGGTGACAGCTATGTGCTACCTGGATTTACAGTGTCTTCAAATATGTTTCCCTTTTTTCCAAGGAATCATGAATATTCTGGACAGGCAGAGAAAACTGGCTGTTCCCAGAAAGGCCATATTCCAGGGCTCCCTTTTTCCTATCATATCAAGTTTTGGCAGCCATTGTTAAAGCTTATGAGTCCTTTTCTGCCACTACTTCCAGACAAGTACCAGGGGAACAGGATTCTGCTCTCCATGTACTACTGGCGACGTAGCCTACTAAATCAATAGGAAGCTATCTGTTCCAGAGGTCAGCCTGATCTGCTTCATTATTTCACGGGAAAGCTCTGGCAGTACATACTCTTAGGCCTTCTCTGCTATCCTTGCCCAGAAAGACCTCTTGTAGACCACAACCAGGATCCTCCTCTGCAAATCCTTCCATGTGGCCTTCTCACTGAGAAGTCCACAAGGAGGTTCAAGGTCCAGACCCTCTTTCCCTCAATGCTTGGACTTTCCCACAGCTAATTTTCCTAGCAGGTCTTCCTCAGTTGTGTGCTCCTCCTCCAGAATCCTCAGGCACAGCTGAATGCTTGGCTGTACTGAGACAGACACCGCAGAAGAGGAGCATTTCCAAGCCTTGTGCTTTAAAGACACATAAAGATCATGCCAACTCAGAAAATCGGAAAGCAATCCTGACTCCACTTCAATATATACACTCAAGTTTGGCTCTTAAGAGACTGAAAAGCCACTATAAGCAGAAAATCACACCAAATTGCTTCTGTTCTGCTCACTGTTTTGCACTTAGAAAACTGCTGCCACATGCCTGACCCAGTCACTCCAATAAATAATTCATGGTATGCCTCACTCCAGTGCTTTCCTGCAGGGTCCAAGAAAAGAGGATTTCAGAGAAAACAAGATGTCATATGAAAAAATGGCCATTTGAGTGAGCATAATGAAAATCCTCCTTGAGTTGCAGTACATCCTGCCAGGCACAGAAATCGGCCCAGACTGATAAAAGTGAGGCAGATGCAAGGACTCATAAGAGCTCAATCTATATGCCAAAACAGCTGGAATGCTAATCAGTTTGTCTTGACCCTCTGTGTGTGTACAAGTGTATGTATGTGCTGGTGTATCAGGCAGGTTTATCACAGCTGTAAGAAGGCAATGCACATAGCTGGGTTAATCTGAAGCATCTTTATTTAAGTTTCATTACAAGTGATTTCATTTTTTAAGAACAGTGGAACAGGGGAAACATAACTAAAAGGTGCTGACTATAAAGGAGATAACACATTGGCCACATCTTCCGTCAAAAACTGATTATCTAGCAGTACAGTGAAACTAGAACAGCAGATTAAACTATTTCCTGGTATCCATATTTCTAATCTTTCAATTGCACAGGCATTCAAATGGTGCAAATTAAATAATCTATAATAATGCACAAGAATGCTATTTCTTTTCTGACTACTGAAAAAAACTACAAATCGTGAGATTTGTATTTCTATAGATAAGGGATACTTTATGTTCCCTGTTTTCTGGATATAACAGAAATAGGCTCTAGTTTGTGCTACCTTTTAGATAGATCTACATTAGCAAGTAGCATGGACCACTATGTAGGTAGAACTGATGATGCAGAGGTTTTGACACCAAGAGCACACACATTTTAGACTTCATATTATCCCCAGTCTTGCCCTATAGGCTGAATGCCACAGCTTGTCTTTCAGTTTAGTATCACCTGAAAAGAATGCAGTTCATGCACTCCAAAACCACCGTTTAATGCCGACCAAAACCAAGTTAGAGTGGACAGCTGGGAGAGACATCTCAAAAGTGCACTTCAACCCAAACCGAATATGGATGTACTGCCCTGTAACTCAGTGGTGCCTGCCCTTCCACGAATGTCACTTCAGAGTTTCAAAATCGATCTGCATGACAGAAGAAAAGGCAATTCTGTTCTTCAGCATCCACTAATTTGCTAACTATAACATGAATGCCTATTTGCAAGGGAATGCAGGGCAGATGGGACCAAAAAAATATTAATGTAAGTATCCATTAAGACATTAATTAAATTATAGAATAAGTATGATGGCAAATTAATTCACACTTTTTAAAGTACAGTTAATTAAACCTAATCCTATTTCCCTGGAATACATATAAAATCAAAGCTTTGCAATTAAGAGAAAAAATATCTCCACTGGCCATCTTAGCACTTCCTGAAAACACGGCAAGCCTCTGAAACGTAATAGCCATAAGGTGCCACCTATTTCTATATTTTTGCAAAATGTCACAAAAGCCCTTCGGAGTATAGAATTAAACAGCTTTATGCATTTCACTGTAATACATAACTGCGTTTCTGAGTAATATGCTTGAGAGATTAAAGTATGTGAGACTTTACCTTTGTCAGACATCTTCAGTGCTGTTTTCTCTGAATAGTCATGCTATCATTGCACATTGAAGGCACAGCCAGTTATTTGCTCAACAGATTTGGCAGCGAGCTTTTATCTTCTGAACAGCTCAGCTGCCCATCTCCTCTGGAGAGCAGCAAGAAACCTTTGTGACACCCTTAACAAGAATGAAACTTTAATTCGTTCCTAAATACAGGCCACCCCCATGTCAAGAAGCCTCTGTGCTGTGCTGCAGGCTTCCCGAAATACTTCCAAGCTGTCACCACATTACTTGCCAAGCAGCTCTGCAAAGGTGGACAGACACAGCAATCAAAGAGCCTCAGCACCTGGTTTAAGCTTGTAACATTTCACACACAAAGTTTGTGTTATCCAAGAAAAGGGTTTGAGCTGAAAAGCTCCGTTTTCAGAGTTACAGCTGAAAACATAAAATAGAATAAGAAACACATAATAAAATTACACTGCCCCAGGAAGCAGTGTTGTGAAAAGTTCACTACTTGCATAAAAGACTGCTCCTCAAGG
>JBCJKH010070993.1:0-12385 GCA_039877255.1 Loriculus beryllinus
TGCCTCATGGTGTGCTCC
This sequence comes from Loriculus beryllinus, assembly GCA_039877255.1. Taxonomy (NCBI): domain Eukaryota; kingdom Metazoa; phylum Chordata; class Aves; order Psittaciformes; family Psittacidae; genus Loriculus; species Loriculus beryllinus. The sequence continues at coordinate 19 of JBCJKH010070993.1, forward strand.
CTGAAGATCAAAAAGCTTCTGACCTCAAACAGCCAGGTCTTACCTGGAAAAAATATAGAAGACACTTAACTTTCTGAACAAATTCAAAGTCAAACTATCAGTGACTGAGCATGCAGCTCTCTGCCTACCCTATTTCAGGACTTGGCTGCAAGTCAGTGACTTTTTGAGCTGCAGCCAGCAGTGCCTGTTCAAGTGAATCTCTGGGGAGCCCCAATTCTGGCTGCTTCCTGCCCACTCCTCTGCCATTTCTTGATCTCTGTGCCCTAGCTGATCCTGCTCCTAGGCTGTGCTTCCTGTCTTCAGTCCCCTGCCCAGCTCCCAGGTCTTTCCTCTGAATGTGCTCAGTAGCACAAAGGGCAGCCTAATTCTGCTTCTGGAGGTAATCTCAGATCCAGTCCCTGCCTTAAAGAACACAAAGATAATTGGGGTAAAAAAAGAAAAGAGGAAAAAAGATACTCTTAGTGACAAAAGGCGTGAAAGATCCTCCTTTGAATCTTGTGACTTCCACACTACCCTGCAGTCCTGTAACACTCATGATGTGAGAAGCAGGTGACTTCCGACAACAGTGTGGATGCTCTGCTGCATATTCCTAGTTCGTGGCTGACTTTGCCCAGCAGACAGCACCTTACTCCAAGCTGCACAGCTCAGCTTGTGTGGTTCCCCCACCTCTTCCCAGCCAAGGCAACACTCCGAAGGACATCTGCAAAGGGACCACCCCACAGATGTGCTGCCATAACACAACAGCTTCTCTCTCTTCCCTCAACAACCTCAGTCAAAAATGCTTCGCCTTGAACAAGTCACAACAACAGTTTGTTACCCCAGGTTGTGAGCATCAGTGTAACCCCGGAATACAAGACCCTGGAGGGAGTCCTGTTAACTCCAGTAATGTTTTTAGAGAGGAGGAACAAGAGCAGGATCTGCTCTTCTCACTGTGACGGCCCTTCACCAGAAATATCACTGAGTCTAGACAAGCTTCAGGTGATTCAAACTCTAACACAGCACAACAAATTTCTTTCTGACCTTCAGTTCTCCCTTTTGCTGAGATACATCATTGCGTTTTCACAGCTTGAGCAGTCTCTGCTTGCTGGATCCATTTGAGACCCATAATGTTTTTGCCCAAACTCTATTCCTTCCTTCCCAAGCAGTAAGATCTCAAAGCAGTATGACTCAGCCTTCAATAAAACACACATCAAGGACCATTAAAATTAATACACAGTGCAGGGATAAAATTCATAAGTTACATTTTTTAGGCTAGACTCTTCCTTGCCCTTCATTTACCCTCAAAACCAGTATTAACTCATGTTGTATCTCAGTGCGAAGTAAATCTACCAGCAAAACAGCAGTTTTAAATGCAATCTTTCTCCAGTGGGGAGAGAATATCTGAATCTAATAAAGTGATAGATAGGACTGAAGAGGCTGTGTGATGGCCCTAGGGAGCCCACACTCCCAGGCCTCCATGGTACTTAGAGACAGCACTCCTCAACCATCTTCTGCCTGAATAAAGATCACAGCAGCTCCAAGGAAATGACTGAGCGTGGGTGGACAGCAGAGAAGGGAGCCAGGCAGAATTTTCTCTGGTGTTGTACTCACAAGTTGGAAAAGCGTATTTCAGGCAAAGGCTTGTGATCTCAATGAAGCTGAAAAGGCTCTGGTTTTCCCTGCTGATGTTTGTGAGAGCTGATCCCAGGGTCTACATGGCTGTGAGCCAGAGGTTTCTAAGTCCTCTTGACATGGAATGGCCTTGAAGTGTTTTGCTCTTTTACAAGAAGTGAGTAGGGAAGTAACCTATAGGGGAGGTAAATAGCATTATCCTTCCTGTATGGTGTGGGGGCCTAAGACTGAGCATCCCATACACATGCACCACCCTCAAAGCCTCTCATGATTTGAAATCTGATCCTAAATTCTTTGAAATTTCCCTTTTCACTGAAATTAGTGGAATTTCACATAGACTCTAATCTCCCTGATTTTCCTTTAAACCAGCCATGTGCTTTCATAAGAGAGACATCCAGGCACCCAGTGTTCTCTGACAACAATAAAGCTTGTAAGTGTCCAAGTTCAGGAATGAAGGGACATAAAGGAAAACAATGTACCCATTTCACAAAATTACCTAATAAGAAATAAAAATTCGGCCACTTTGCACAAATTCAGTGCTAAGGACTGACTCCAGACAAGGTCAGAAAGTGTTTCTAAAGTAGATGAAATCTAGTTTTTACAGATGTGAACTAAGAGGTGCAAGAAAAACATCCATAAAGACATCTCCTCTTTAAAGTTTCAGGACAACATGCAGCAGTGAGCTTGAGTGTTGCTTTAGCTGTGCTTTCAGGCAGCAATACCCTTGTGTAACACCAAGTGAGCTGAGGATACTTGTCATGAAACAGACTCAGTGGCACTGGCTTTCCTTTCTTACCAGCAATCCTGCAGCATGTCAGTAATACAGCTTGGTAACACACAAGAAGAAAATACAGATTTTAGGAAGAGCTATGGAGTGATGCTCCATTGCAATAACCAGTAAAGATGCGGTTTTGCAGTTGGGCACCTGTTGCTCAGCTCAGCAACTCATTTCTTTGTCTTAAACAGAAAAACTCCCAGCTGAACAGTGCATTTCAGCAGTGTGTTAACCTGCTCTCAGGTCCGGGGAGGAATGGGGTAAGGAGAGGGGCACTCCTTGAGACAGAGAATAAACCATCCTGCAGTGCTATACTGTAGCAATGAATTCAGACTTTCTCTTATTTATACCAGTTGAGATTCTGGCCCACAGACTGGCAGAAAATGAGCTAGCAGCCACAACAGATGTGAGGGAAGGACAAGGACAAGGACAGGGCTAAAACAGGGTTTTAGAACAATTCTCCTTTCCTGTAAAAGCTGTAGAGTAGGTCTTCTGTAAAGGCTCCTTTGATTCCTGTTGAGCTCTGCTGGTCAATACTAACATGCGGCCCTTTCTTGAGTTCATTTTGTATCCATGGTATAATGTGACAAAAATCCACCACAGACAGAACAGCTGGTCCTTCTTCTTTTTCTTTCCTTTGAGTGTTGGTTGTGGTTTATTTTGCTGTCATTATATTTACTTAAACTAGCATTTTATTCCACATCTTCACTGTGATGAGACCCCGGTTTCCTTTGCATTGAAACTCCATGAAATCCGGATATTTGATAAATGAGGCAGATTTCTGGATTCCTGATCCACCTCCATTTACAGAACTACTGCCCTGTTTATAGTTAGACAAGTCAGGAGCATCTTCGTGGTGTGATTTCTAAAGGCAAAGCTGGATATTTAACTCATCAGACTTTGTTCCGAGCTGCTGGTGAGCTGCTCGGTGGCCAGCAGGTGACAGTCTCCGCAACAGAAAAGCCCAGGCAGCGCACAAAGGTGGTTGGTTCGGTGTTGCGCCGGGATGTAAACGTGATTTATTTGGTTTTAGATACACAAACAGCCCTCAACAGCGGACAATACTTTTCACCAAACATGCCAATAAAGAGGAAGGCAGCAAAGTTCCTGAGGGTGGTTCCCTACACACACACACATACACACACACCCCGAGGAGATACTGCAGATGAGGGCACTAACAATCAAGAGGTACCAGCACAACTCTTCGCAGCATTCATTAAAAAACCTTGACATCCCATTGCAGATGTGAAACTAGCAGATATAAATAAAGGCACTTACAAATCTAGCCCATGGGAAACACAAGTGCGTTCCAGCGTGGCACAGTTACACTGGCTGATACTTGTAACATTTTGAGGAGGGAACAGACGTAGAAAATCTCTGTGGTTTTGGTGATGGCAACATCTTCCTTTTACAGCAGCCCTAGACAGGGCTCAGTGCACAACCACGGTCTGTGAACACAAGCATGTGCTTAAGGCAAGCCTGGTTGTGACGACCAAGATAACCTTTGCAGCAAAAGCCAAGAAAACATTTCCTTTGTTCATTCAGACATATGCATGTTACTTAGCGAAATGGCTGCATCTTGTTTAACATCTAAAGAAATACAAGAGCTGCTTGAGTGGATGAGTCCAAACCAGGATGTGTGATTGAAGGGAAAAATGAGAACCCGTAGTGAGTAGAAGGAGGTGATAGCTAACACTTCATGTTATTCCCTACTGCCGAGCTGTCACCACAAGAAACCTCACTGCACCCACTACCACCTACAGCTGCTCACTAGATAGAAACTCCAGGTTCTCAAGCAGAAACTGCCAGTCTTGCCTGGGGTCACTACCTCCCCAACACATGCAGCTCTAAGGAGATGTTCTTATGCCATGAATCATTTGCCCTAACTGAGACTTTGCCTGAGCAAAGGTCAAGTATGAACTTATAAAATTGAAATGGTTTGTCTGGTTTGAAAGGTATCTAGCTAGCTAGAGCCTCACAGACTGTGTAACATTAATTCGATAAATCAGAGATATGCTGATTTAAATATCTATCTCTAGAGGTTTCCTTGTGAAATGAGCATTTGAAGGTGTGCTAATTCCCAACCATAAGAATTTTAATCACATATGCCTGGTGTCACAGACCACTTTGATCCAAACTCTGTTTTAGTCAAATTTGACCAGCAGCATTAGATCTTAAAACTTGTCCATGTTTCTCTGCAGTTTAAAGTAAGCATTTATGCATTACTTGTGCGATATAGAAATGTGTTGAGAAAACAAATTAATATCACATTGTCTGCATTGTAAATTGTGCCTGCATTGCTACTTTCTTGTCCTGGTGCTAAGAGAAGACTGATAAATGGAGGAGAGTCACTGCCTCTGCATAGGGCATATGCCACGGCAAGTAATAGGGTGACCTGCAAGACAGGCTGCATTTATTACCAAATAGTCAAAGAGTTATTACCAGGCACAATGCTATATCTTACCTTGGTTTGTCTAATCCAAGTTCAAAAATGGGTGTAATTTGGATTTGAACTTGGATGTAACATCTGATGCTATGGCTGTTCACCCACACTATCCATCCTGAAAGCACCTTTCTTCTGGATTACATTTCTCCTTAATGTTTCAATAATTGTTTTTTTCTCTCTCCTCCATGCATCCATCTCCTTCCTGCCATTCATCTTTTGTTTTGTATTGATTTCAAGACTCTATTTCTTTCATTTCTCCTTCTCCCCTTCTCCTCACTGACCACATTTGGCCACTCAGACCCATTTAAAAGAGCACTCTGGAGAGCAGACTGCCTTTGGCAGTGCAAGGAGCAACCAGAGAAATCGTCTTGCAGTGGTCACACAAATCTCATCGGTGCCTTGGTGCTGCCAACCAATGGGAGCATCAGGATTTGTATCCTGCCCTGAGGAAAAGCAGGACAAGTATTAGGCAAACTAATCACGCTGCAGGGATTTATGTAATGAAAAGTACCTCTGCCTGGGGATCAGAAATGGTGTCAGTTAACCACGCACCATTGGTTGGGTGTACAGTTCATCCGATATCTCTTTATTCTCTTCTGTCATGTTCACTATTGCAGTGTCTGAACATCTAGGAAGTGATAGCACAGCCTGGTCACTCTGGGATTAAGGCACATGGTTTGTCACGGGGTATTACTTCAGAGACTGCTGAACAAACTGCTTTACCAACGCACTGCACACAGGAGGGCTGGCTCTACCTCGCACCCAGCAGCCCTGTCTCTGCTCAGGGCCTCTACATGTTTACTAATACAAACAACAACAATGCAGACTTAATGATCACTGTCATTTCCATGCGCCTATGCTGACCCCTTAATGAAATATTCTGTTTAAACTGCACTGGCACAAGCACAGTTCCATGATGGCAGGAGCCACGAACTCAGTCTACCAAGAGAAAAGGTTCTGCAGAACCTGCTGTGTGATAGGAAAGCTGTTGGTGAAGTACTGTTTGACAGCTTTTCTGCCTGCTGCTGCAGTAAGCATGACACCCTCCTGTCTTCTTGGAGGGGAAAAAAGGAGCAGAAGATGGAAGTTGCCTTTATCTCAGGTTGGGACACTAAAAAAGTCAGAAATGAGAATGAGAGTCTGCGGCAATATGGATTTGGTACTTGTTAATGGGTGAGTGCTCTCCACTCAGTCCTGATGTAACACACTTGCTCTTTGCTGTGATGAAATCCTGCTAGGAGCACTGATGCAGAAGAGAAAAATTTTGTGACATGCAGCATCACAGACTCTTTGTTCACCTATTGGCAAAAGTAGGAAACCAAATAATGAAAAAAGCACTAAAATGCTGTTCAATGACCAAATGTGAGTTGTAGGCAACACGAAGAGTAAAATTACTGAAATGTGATGGGGTTTTAAAGCTGAAAACGTTATATGATCAGTCTAAAATAAATACAGAGATAACATTTGTACTCTTCACTATTTCAGAGATGAACAGAAGCATTGAGCTTACATCTTTTAAGTCATCAGCTCTGGGAAGTGTTGCATCTCATAAGCAGAGCTATCTAAATGTCACCTTTACTTTGGTCCTGCACATCTTGGCCCTTCCCCAGTCTCCTCCAAGCCCTGCTGATCCACAGGCAGTTGTTGCCTGCAGCTGCCACAGGGTCCTGGGAAGCACTATAGGAGCTGGAGCACCATGTGAGGTCAGGGAATTCGCACAGTCTACATGGGTCATAGTACCTACTCTATCCTTCCTCCAGTTCTCTTGAGGCAAGGCAATGCTGAAGTTGCTGGAGAGTTAGTGGCTGAGTGGTGGAAACACTTTTCCCCTTACTAAAAGGATATTTTCAGAGCATATTTTCAAAGTTAACTACTAACGAATTTAAAGCAAGTGCAGCTGTCATTTAGTCCAGCTACTCTACAAAGTTCTACAATGTCCTTGATGATTCTGTCCGCTATGCACTTTCATGATAGCTAATGATAAAAGCTGCTTCAGCAAGACAGAAATCAGCCTTATTTGGTAGCAATCGGCTGGTAATAGTTGAGAGAGACATTCGCTTCTGTCACTGAAAGGCAAACAGGAGAGGCTGCTTCCTTTACTGTACCAGGGGCTGTGTGAGAGACACACAGGAAGAAGGGAACAATGACCAAGATTTGCATTTGCTGAGGGACTGAGTACATTGCTCCCTTGTGAGTGGGCCAAGACCTTCAGCACATGAATTCTCGTGATTCATCCTCCCCTTTGGTCTACCTCTCTGAATCCAGCATGGTACAGAGAACTCTGTGTGTTTATTTAGACACAAAAAGGTCTTTGCTTGTTACTGTAGTATTTGGGTGCTTGGCTCAGGCTCCCAAGCCGAAGGGGAGTACAGACTGATCTGGTGAATCAGTATTTTTACTCTCCTGCCAGACTGCTGAGTGACCTTGGGCAGTTTGCAGCTGCCTCACCTCTCACCACCTCAGTTTCTGTAAAATTATCCCCTTTTACTTTGAATAGCATGTAGGTATCAACTGATGCAAGGGCAGGATATTATCGCTTACGTGTGGCTCAAATAAAGCCAGTGACTAAAATCCAGAATCAGCAAGGCAGAGAAATTGAGAGAGAAGAGGGCAGAAACGTGAAATCCTGCCTCTGCCTCAGCTGTTCTCTCCCCACTGCTCTGCCTGAACGCTGGCAACTACAGCCCAACACACCATCCCATTTACCCTATGCCAGCCATGCTGAAAAGTTCAGGTAACCCCCCAAGGCATAATAAGTGACATCTAAATAAGCCCATGCATGTTAGGATGAGTCTGTTTAAAGGTTACAGATCTTTTGTGCTGGAGAATGGATGTTTCGGAGCAGACGTCTGCCTTTGGAAGGCTCTGAATACTGAAGCCTAGTATCTAAAGGGGCTGACAAGAAATCTGGAGAGGGACTGTTTACAAGGGCATGTAGGGACAGGACAAGGGGGAATGGCTTTAAACTGGAAGAGGGGAGATTTAGTTTAGACATAAGGAAGAAATTCCTCCCTGTGAGGGTGGTGCCCAGAGAAGCTGTGGCTGCCCCACCCCTGGCAGTGTTCAAGGCCAGGTTGGATGGAGCTTGGACAACCTGGTCTAGTGGAAGGTGTCCCTGCCTGTGGCAGGGGGTTGGAACTAAATGAGCTTTAAGGTCTCTTCTGACCCAAACCAGTCTATGGTTCTATGAAGCTTGGTGAGAAAGGCAGCATACTGCCCACTCTCAGGATGAACAGGCATCAGTCCTGACTACTGATAACACCATGTCAGCTGTAGCTGCCCAGTTTCTCATTAGCTGTTTAACATAAAACCATGGATGCACAGTGCGGTGTGGCTGCCAGTCTCTGATGTGTCTCACAAACATATTCAAATCACTTGAAAAGGCAAACAAGTTTTGCTGCTCATGAACATCACACACTGAAGCTGATGGTCCCTCCCTTCCCCAGCTGACTCCTTATGGAGTGTCTAGGAAACCTTGTCCCGGGCAGAAGGGTTACATCTGTCTCAGAGTTGAACTGTGGAGAAACTGGAAAGCTGGAGATGAGCTACATGCTGGGAGGTGGGAGGCAGATACCAAACAGATGCCAGCATTGCCTTTTCAGGGCCTCATGCACTCACAGGCCTGCTCCTGTGCTTTACTGTCTAAGCAGACTAAAATGTCACTTGCACGATAAAGAAGCACTTCTCATTTTCTTCTTTCCAGCACTGAGCCACTGTCCAGGTCAGGTTGGACAATGTGCATTGGAAGTACATTTAGTGAATGCATCCAGCCCATTGTAACCCCCCAAATGTCACAGGGCTGCAAATCCTCTCACCCCTGAAGTCCCCGAGATGGTCAAGCTGTACACACGCAGCGGGAGGTGATTTCCCAATGCACGCTGCCTGCACACAGGAATGCCTGCCTGATTCCGTGCCTGCTCACTGTCCTGTGTCCTGCCTTCCCGTCACCTTGCAGGAGCACGTAGAGCTGCGATCAGACCTGTGCCACACTGCACTCACAGAGGTGTACGGGGGTGGGTGGGTGTGTGTGTGTGCGTGCGTGTTTGTGTGCGCTGCCCGGGTGTCCCCTCCCGGCGGTGCAGGCACCCCGTGCAGCCGGGACCGCTGAGTGCCAGGAGGGGTGCGCTGACCCTGCAGTGCAACCGGCGGCACCGTGCCGTGCCTTTCTGTGCCGAGCCGAGCAGAACAGAGCTGAGCCGGGGCGGGGCGGTGGGAGGGGGCTGGCCGCGGGGCCTTATCGCGGCGGGGCGGCGGGTGCAGAGCACGGCAGGCAGTGCACCGTACGGTATCGCACGGCACAGCACCGCTCAGCACCGCTCTGCTCGCCGCGCACCGGCGCCGGGCGCTCCATGAGCCGCCGCCGCCGCGGGGGGGCTCGGCGCTGCGCTCGCTCCCCGCCGCCGGTGCCGGGATGTGACTTGCGGCGGGCTGGCGGACAGAGCTGCAACAGCCAGCAGGTGAGTGAGCGGGCGGGAGGACCGGACCCCGCTCGCGGGGCTGTCTCAGGGGCGTAGTGGAGCCCTCACCCGACTCCGCCTTGTGCGCTGCCCGCGGAATTAGCTCGGTGGCCGCAAGCAGACAACAGGCTGGATGTGGGAGTCCAGGGGGGGATTAGGCGGGATATAGGGCAGGGCGGGGGGTTTGGAGCAGGGGCTGCGCACCGCGGAGGGGAATACGGCAGACCGGCGAGGAGGGGAGAGGAGTTCGGAGGCAGGATGGAGAAAGAGAGCGGGGACAGGCGGGGGAAGGGGAGACTGGGAAAAGAAACCCAAGAAAGAAATGAGCGAAGGGACAAAAGAGAGGAGGCTGGAGCGGGCTGCCCTCGCACGGGAGGAGGAGGAGGAGGTTGCGGTTGCAGGCGGATTAAGGGGACACCGGGGAGGACGGGGCTGCCGGGCTCCGCACCCGTGCCCTTCCGCGGCCGGGGGTAGCCGCAGCGAAGCCGGGCACCGTGCCGCGGTTCAACAGCGCGCTTCCCGGCGGGCGCCCAAGGGCAGCGGGGCCGGGCAGAGGGCAGAGCCTCCCGGTGGCCCCTCGCCGCCGCTGGTCGGTCCCGGGCCGGGGGCAGCGGGACCCACAGAAGGGCTCCGCGGCCCCAGCGGTTTTCTCTCCAGTCAGTAAAAAGCCCTGCGTCTGTATTAGCGCTCCCCGCAGCCGGGCAGCGATAAGATTTAGCACTTAGGTGAACCCTTTGTTTACACCTGGCGTAATGTTTATCCCGGGGCTAACGGGATTTCCTGCATGCTGAACCTAAACACCTCGGCTGGTTATCATCGCTCTAAGACTTATCTACTGCTCGGTGATACGCATGCTACTTACCAGCAGTGAATGTTAGTGTTGAGGTGTTCTCTCGCTGCATCTTAAGAAACCAGGTGAAGGAAATCCATCTGTCGTGAGGCTGTGACATGAGCAGAAACAATCTGAAAATTAGCAAAGAAAAACACTGATTACTGTCATTGATTGTTACCAGTAGTAAAAAGAACATTAGGCATTATGGTCAGAAGTATCCGGGTATGGGTGATGTACAGAATCTGACTTAAGAGCGTTGTGAGCACCTAGGACATTAGAAAGATCATTTCATATTATATTCAGTATTGCAAAGCATTTGTAAGTGAAAGCAGTGCTTTTTGTACATGTCCTTTTGGAGTGGGGTCTTGCTTTCTGTGACCGTGAGGCTCTACACAGCGTGATGTGTATTATTCTAATGCAGGGGATGTCTCAACCTCTGCTGTATTTTTGCATACAAAGCATAATTGCACTATTAATTATTATTCTGGAAGTACATCTCTTGAGTAGTCTGAGCTCAGCTTGGCGCTGCTGCTCTGTTATCGGTCCTGAAGCTCGTTCTTCAGATCTGATCAAAAGGAGCTGGCAGAGATCCCATGCTGTGATTAATTCCTCCTCACTAGTGGCTCTCCACAACATTTCGCGGTGGGGGTGGTTTTCTGTCAGAAATTGTACAGTGAACCAGTCTTCTGCCTATGTGTGGCAGAGCAGGTTACTATTTGTACTGCTATCACTTTTATTTACTAGGCTGTTATTCTTCTCTGTCCTTGGAGGCATCTTCCTGTATCAGTTGATTAACACGAAGACTCAAAAAAGGGGAACAAATAATACATCTAATCATGAATAGCCTAACCTTAAATCTTTGCATGATTACAGATTTATTCTTTCTATATATTCTTGAACAGCATCTTTTTGACCAGATGATATTTGCAGTCGGAAGACTTTGGCTACTGAAAGCCTCATTGACTTTTAACCATGAGTTTTTGATGACAGCTGTGAGATTTTCTGTTTATGCTTAGTTGCTTGTAAGTGTACTTTAAACCCACTGGGGCAGCTTTGTGCCTGCAATTTCTGTAGTGATTCTACACGAGATAATGTAGAGGACTTCACTCTGTTGAAAACAGAGAGAAGATTGTGAATCAAAAATTGAGGACTGGATTTGGAAGCTGTCCTGCAAATTGTTTGCTGCTTTTGCCTGGAATATGTGAGGCTTATTGCTTCATTTGATGTGCTTGTGATTGGTCTGGGTTTGGGTGTATTTGCTTAATAGTTTTCATGAAATACAATTTTGGAGATGGATTTTGGGGAAACAAAAATAAATTTCAAGCTGATTTCCTCCTATATGAACAGTTCCATTCAGCTATGTAGAGATATATCAATGTCACTTACAGTACCTGTGCTAGAAATCTGCGACATTGCTGTGTTACTGTTACTGTAGCTGTCTGGTAATAGAAGTGAAGTGCCAGTCTAATAGAATGCTGTTGTTACTACTGTCAGGTTGCATAACATTGCAGAGCTAATCTAGATATAGAGGTAAAAATACTACTCCTCTACAGCTGCTGATTTAGGTAACTATTGATGGTAGTGTGCAGACAGAGAATTTTACTACAAAATCTTGAGACACATAGGACTCTCCAATTCTACCCCAGCACCAACTTGAGGAAGACACTATTTTAATAAAAACCTCGTATTAAAGTTTTTTTCCAAAACAACTTTTCTGGCAAAAAGACTTTCTATTTTCCCCTTAAATTATTGAATCTGTGGCTTCAGCTGAAGTGGTGGTATTCCCTTGCCAAACTTGCATATTGTAATGCAGTATTTTCCCTTGTTTATACAACTGTCTGAGTCAATGCTGAGTACCAGCACTACACAGACGATTTGAGCTGGTATCATCACAGGGGTTTGGTTATTAACGCTGCCAGTCTTTACCTAATCAGGCAGAAATAAGTAGTAAACATGTTGTAAACACGGCTCTGTTGATAGCAGTGGTGAGGAAAAGATTCCTCGTTTGGAGACTTTAGGCTTGCAAGCTTTGGTGTGGATAGGATCTAGTGTTTAGCAAGACTTACTTGGTAGGAATAAGATTTCAGACCAAGATTAGGCAGTATAAGGAAGTGTAAGTTAGCAGTCCTAAGGACTTCTTGATCAGTACTACAGCTAACCAGGGGCTTTCGAAGAGAATCACTGTTTATCTCCATCAGTTCTCCCAAAAGTAATTTCTCAAATAGAAGTAACTTGGGAAAACTCTT
>JBCJKH010070994.1:0-10437 GCA_039877255.1 Loriculus beryllinus
CTTTCTAAGAAGAGGGAAGAAAGGTGTGAGGGCAAATAGTAATTTACAGATCTCTGTGGTGACAAATTTCTTTGTAGATGGCATTTTACAGATGCACTGTGAATATAACTAAATAGCCATACATCATCAGGCTATTTAATTCCTGTAAACTCAGATTTTGGTCTTATATTGGGATTCATGCACTCACGTGTCTGCCACCATATTTCTCTTGTTGAGACATCATAATTAGAAAATGTCACTCAGACAGCAATATCTAACACAAGAACTTGACAACTGTCTAAACAATTTAGAACAATCCTTGAAAGAAATTGCAATAAATAATGAATAGTTACAAGGTTTAAAGGCAACACTTTGCTTTACTAGAGAACAAATGGTATCACAAAACGGAGAGTAGCTTATCACCACAGAGCTGGGAAATGCATGGATAGGAAATATGCAGTTGTATAAGAAACATCCAGTCATATGGCAGGGAGCACATGATATACCAGTCAGTGTGAAAGATAAAGGGCTGCATTAGCTCAATAATCTCAGTAAATCCGCTACTTAAAGAAGCTGAAGCATGAGCCAAAACATCTCCCTTCCAAAAGTATAAAGTAGTCTGACTTGAAAAACTTCTCATTAGAGAACTTGAAAGATTCAGATGGATTTTCAAAAGCACTCCAGATATTTAGGAACTGGGCTCCCACTGGATTTCATTGATTCTCATAAATCACTTAAGTGATAAGGAAAATTCCACTCCCCAACCTTCCAAATCATGTAAATCACATGACAGAAGTCACAGATTTTTTGCATTCTAGAACAGACATAAATATCCAGTTATTACACAGAACGCCACTGAAGTGCAGCAGTAAAAATGTGAATTAAGTCTCATTATTTTCAGTTAGTTCAAAAATAATTACAGATCTAAACCCACTGAAGTTAATATATCTCTTTCACCAAGGGAGCAGAATTTGAGTGTCACCTCCATAGTAACCATAATCATTAAATTTTAAATGGAAAATTAATTCTGTATTCTGCTCAAAACATGCTTACAAAACTACACTTACATTTGTATGAAAGACTTATAGGAGGCATATTCATACCATTCAGTCAAGAGATAAAAGAAACTCAAATAATAGGATATTGCATCCAGCCCTTGTAGATACATCAAAGAAGGCACCTTTTGCTCAAGACATATTAGTGTCAATTTTATTTTTTTTTAAGATTAAAGGGTAGGTTTTCTTTACAGAATAAAATTCCATATACAATAAGAACCTCTGTTCAGCTGTCCCATGAGCTGATTGTTGACTTATTATTAATGGTTAAAGTTGGTTAATGAAGACTGTAGGTCAAGCACTGTGTATTCTTGGCCCTCCATTTTAACAAGTGCATGATAAGACGAGTTCAGAAAAGTGTATGCATATTTGCTTACCTGTTACTGATTTGGCCAACAATGCCAAAGTGGTGCTATTGTTTTCTTTAAGAAAGTACTTGACTAAAATATAAAAGAAAGCATAAATATTTTTTTAACGTATGGAAATGTCAATTATATAGGTATGCTTATTAAAATAGAAATAAAACTAGCCATAACTTTTCAACTTTTTTTCACTCAGCAGCAGAAAAAAAATCCTAAATAGATGGAGGTGGGGCAGGAAAAAGGGTCAAAATGCTACAAAATTTCACAGACTTGAAATGCATTTCTAAATTCTTATTCTATGTCAGAAATACAGGTGAAGAAAAGCATTTCATGTCAGAGAACAATGAGTAGATTGAAAGCCTGTTCAGAGTAATGCTAGTCCTCTATCATAACAAAGATTTCTAAGCCACACTGTAGCCTGAGATCAGTGTTGAATTAGACTTAAAGTCATTGGCATGATACACTCGAGATTTGCGTTGAGCACAGTTTTTTTATTTTTACCCAATTACCTTTTCACTCATGGCATGCCCCAAAAAGTCCAAATTCTTAAGGAAAAAAAAAAAAAATAAAAGGCATAAAGAAATGCATCTGATTTTATAAAGAATAGAAAAGAAATCCTATCATGAAACTGATGCTATTTTTAACTCACTAGTTTCAAATGGTGAAAAAAAGTTGAAATATATGGCTAAGAGTCTGTGAATTATTTTTTTTTATTATTTTATTTTATGTGGTCTCTATAAACATCCTAATGTGCAAAGTTACACATTTCATTGTTTTGTTTTGAAATGATGATAAGTTAAGCCCAAATAGAGATTATAGGAAACTATAGGCTAGATAGAATACTTATGTTCCAATGAAGATAATCAAGATATTTAAAATGTTTTATTTTTAGTCTGAAAAGGAATAGTAATAATTTATTTGGGGACTCAACCTATCCTGGTCCCTCTTTTAAGGATACTGTTTAGTGCAAACAATTTTTATGAACACTAAACTTCTATTCAAAACCAACATTCATTCCTCCTCCCACGCTCCCCTGAGCAAACCTAGTTAAAACACTATTACAACATAGTTTTACTGTTTGTCTCCTTGTTTGGGGTAGGGGGTGTTTTGGTTTGATTCACTTTGTTTTGATTTGGGAGGCAGTGGTAAGGAGGAAGAGATCAGGATTTCAAGTGATATTTTCCTCTCGGTACAATCCACAAAAAAAAAAAAAAAGAGTTTGCCTTGATGATATTACTAATTATCCAGTTAATGTGTAGAAGTAACATTAAGTAAAGCAAGTAGATTAAAGGTATCATGAAAGAAAGAAAAAAAAGTTATTAACACAAAGTTTTTACTCATTCTAATCCTACACTATACATTTTCTTCTCACAGCATTGGAATATTTTACTGAACTGTACCAGTCCAAACACACAGTATCTGATATATATAAATCTTCTTCGATTTTTTTATGTGAAGGGTGTTATGGGAATATCTGAAACTTGATTTCATATAGTGCAGTATAGAGATACCAGTCTAGCAGAGACCAAAACAAGAAAGACCTCCCTGATGCTTACATTAGGAAATCTTATGCTAGCTGCATAAAGAGTGTGTGTATGTATATATAGATATATACATATATAGAGACATATGTATGTATATGTGTATATATAATGTTCTAATGTGTGCATGTGTATGGGCATGTATGTGTGCACGTGTATTTTATGCTTTTCTTATTCCTCTCAAGTAAAATTTGAACTTCTTGCTTTTTACACATTTTTTTCTTTTGGGTTATGCTCAATAATCCAATTGGAATCTAATTTTAAAAGGACATTGTATGATATGGGTGTCACAAGTTAGATACTGACTTTGTTTCTCACAGCAAAAGAAATTACCTTATTTTTAAGACACCTTTTTGCTGTTACCTGACAAATCTATATATCTGTTTAAGTGCAGATGTAAAATACTAACTCTGAGGGTCTTGGTATGAAAACATTGATTTAAAATTCGTCTTTTGTTTCATTCTTCTCCAGATAAGTTCTGTTAAGTGAGACTTTTCAAAGTAAAAGTAATGGGTAATAGAGAGAAGAATGAAAATTTCTATCATTTAATAATATAATCTCATTTGTCAGGTGTTTTCTGTAAGAACAATTCATGCCCCTCTGTAATACCCATAACTAATTAAGAAATAGAAAAGATACAGCACTGTAAATTCTTATATCCCAAATTATTTGTAATAATTTTTGATCTCTCTGTATTCTTCAGTAACTTTTTATTTTTCCAGCTTGGATCACAAAAATCATAAAGAGCATAAACGTGATACTTCTGCTGCTAAACATTCTTTTGCATAAATATTTAACATATATCCATCTACAATAATAGATATTCACATTTGTTTGAAGTTCTTAACAGAACAAATATTGTTGGGGATTTTATTTTTCATATTTCAAAAGTGTGAACCATCTTTACCCTTTTTATACTAAATTAAAGATATTAAATCTTACTGTGCTTTATGTTCATTAGTACCATCTCATTCATCTAAAGCAACAATATCTGCAGAACAAAAAAGGACTCTTAACGATAAATAGGATCATGCTACACTTATAAATGTTAAAGAAAAAGGTTTAACCAGATAACTTAACGATTCTAACTCTATTTACAACAGATTTAATGAAATTCATAATTTGTGGTGAAATATTTAACTTTCTAATTTTAAAATCAAATGAATGTTCCACTGTTCCTTTTTTGCTAGCATTAACCTGGTTTATGATATGAAAGAGAAAAACAATTAACAATGATCAATCATAAAGGATCCAAGACTAATAGACTAAAGTGCTACCAATGAAAGCGGTACAATGTCCTTATTTTATGCACAGAGATGAATTCTAACTTTTGTCTTTTTTATTTTTTTTTAGATTAGATTAGGATTTTACATCAAAATTATATCAATACTGCATAATAACTATAATACTCTTCATTGTTTCCACTTAGTGACATGTTTGAATGTAATAAACCACATGCAAGTTATACTGCATGATACAGTATATAAATTGTACCTTTTCACTTATCATTTCTAAGGAATTAGTTCAACTGAATTCTATAGAAATCCTGTGCAAGATGAAAAACACAATTGTAAAAAGCATATAATGATAATAGTTGCCTGATTAAACTAAGTCTCATCAAAATGTGTCATAAAATGTGCCACTGAAATCATACTGATACTTCATAATGTCCTGAGCAGCTTCACCTGTAATCTGATACTTCATGTCGCTTTTACCAGAATGTGATGGTTCTGTTTTACAGTTTCTTAATCCTTAGAGTCTTTGGGCTGAATATTGAACATGTTTATCAAGACTCAGGATTTTAGGAAACAAAATAGAAGAAGCAGCACCACCTGCTGCTGATAATCAAATTATATATGAGATTTCTCTCTTCCCAAATTATCTGCAAAGTGACCCAAAAATGCTACATTGAAGAGATCATTAGCACTTGACTTTCAGGAGGATGGCCTTTCCAATATTAACTGTCCTCCGTTTCTTCACTGCTCAACTTCATTTGGTATCCCGACTAAAACTGGGGTTCCCATAACGCAAGCATGAATGCGGATACACAAATTTCTGATTTCACTACTGAATAATGCTACTATTAACATTTCAAGTCATTATAAACAAACAGTGACAAGTGTTAAATGTTCATTCACTAAAAACCATTTAAACTCTCTATTAAAGTTCTAACTGGATTTATTCTTTCTTTTTATTTTCTTGTGCTTACTCATAATACAATGTCACTACTTGATGACAAATAATATTTCATACTGTGTATGTAACATCATTGTGTTGCAGAATCCCCCAAATACCTCAACAATGTCTTTGTTGCGCTATTCTCCCCATTTAGCACTTATAAGCTTTTCTAGTAACAACCAATAAATCAATAATGGAGCTCTGAATATGTACAAATATTAAAAAATAAAATGAAGAATTTTTGTTAGTTTGCAGTTCATGTAATGCCATCCTGACCATTCTCTTCCCCTTTCTATATGAGCTGTCCAGAACAGTAAACTTTGCTCCATAAATAATAGTGTATTCATGCTTTTGTATGCATTTATGGTAGGTAAAGGTTGGAAGAGGTAGTTGACTGATTTTCACTTTTATCTACTTTGATTTCAGTAAAGGGCTTTGTCACTCTGTATTCATAAAGGCTAATGCACCCTTTGGTTTGTAGAATGTACTGAAATGTTTGCAACCCTCTTGGTATCAGGTCCAAAATGTGAAGCATTACTGTTAAGAGGGTATCTTTCTAATGTATTTGTATGTATAGTTTACACCTCTGTGAGGTCTAATAAAGGATTATGGTTAATAAAAAATGTGTTGAAAATTCCTCATCCATATTGATTCTGCAGTAAATTGCATTTTTCCTTTCTTTTCTGTGACATACACATTTAAATTCTCGGAATATACCAAAATCAGGACATACACATACTTGACAGGATGCGCAGGCTTCAGTCCTAAGATAGGACTGACATGGAAACCTAACCAGTGGTTCAAGAACCTTGAGAAAGTTGTCAGCAGAA
This sequence comes from Loriculus beryllinus, assembly GCA_039877255.1. Classification (NCBI taxonomy): domain Eukaryota; kingdom Metazoa; phylum Chordata; class Aves; order Psittaciformes; family Psittacidae; genus Loriculus; species Loriculus beryllinus. Next base: position 5,946 of record JBCJKH010070994.1, read on the forward strand.
GGAATTATGGAACCTATAGATAAAATTAATAGTAATGATGAAAAAGAAAAAACTGTATTCATCTACAGATGAAGATACCTGAACTCACTCTGATACAGCAACTCACTCAATAGGTCTTTGCTACAAAAGAACTAAGTAGTAGCTAATTTTTACTCACTCTTCCAAAGTTATCCAAGGGTCATTTAGGGAACTACATTACTATGCCTTCTATTTCTATCACTTACATTGTTCTCAACAACAGAATCTGTGAGCTGTGAGTACATGAATAAATATTATACGATAAATATGATATCACATAGGTAAAGGAAGATGGTTTTTGTGAAGTCAAGCCTCAGAAATCTTTTGGGAATTCTCAGGAAGAAGGGACAAGCATGCAGTCAAGGAGGATCAGAGTAGATTCCCAAAATTCTTGTAAATTAGGTCCCTCATCCAAAGTTCCCCAAAACACTAAACAGTCATGGAATGAGTGGAAAGTTCTTCATGTGCACATACCACTGATTAAAAAGCAGAACACACAGAGCAGGAAAAATTACGACTATCTACAGCAACTGTTAAAAATGTCATGGAAAAAATTCTTATTAGTGCAAAGTTTACATTTTGTGTGGAGAACTAAACTGAATAATTGATTTTTTTTTTATTTAGACAACTTCATTCAGCCACATGTGGTTTTGTCCTGTATTTTCATACTGCTTTACATTTGGCTAAAAAAACCCCTTCATTCACACATTATTGCCTTATTTTTGGTTTATGAACATATATTTTTACTGATTATCTCTTGTGCCTGTTTTCAAGTAGATTAGTGGTGATTCTAAGCCAGTCTTGCATCTCTGCAAAAAGGACTGGCCTCTGAGAAGTATGTTTTACCAACTGAGAGCGTGACAGAGCTATTAACATTCATAAGAGTTTGCTTATGTTACACTATGTATCAGTGGTACACAGATTTTCTGCTGGCTTTCTGAAAAGAGGTAATTTGTCATCTCTGTATTTTGACAACCCAAACATTGAGAAGAAATTGAACAGAACAGGAAGAAAAGTATTAGTCAAGCTGAGATAAAACAAAGATTAAAGCAGGATTTCCAGATTACCACTGGGTTGGTTTTGTTTGTTTGAGGAGTGCTTGGACATAACCTTTAATGCAACAATCACTTAAATTAAAATGCACTGTCTTTGGACCAGACTCCAAGCCCTCCAGGACTCCCCTGCTCAGCATGTGCTCTCTACACTAAGTAATGTTTTGACTCTTTTTGTTTGCTTTTTCCTTCTGTTCCATGTATCACCTATTCTTTCTGCACAGTGTAACAGCTTTGGGCATACTAAACCACAGAATTCTAATCATGTTAAGATCTTTTACGTTTCAAAGCAGATAGAGGAGTGAAAATAAATTATTTCCACCACTAACAGGTCACAGAGAAGCTGCCAACTCTTGTTCAGTTTCGTTATTAGGTATTTCAGATATAATTTTCTTTAATTCTTTCAAATAGATTATGTGGATTCATATGTATTTTATTGAAATTACTTGACTGCGGAATCCATACCAAAGTCTCTATTCATACTGTGCAAGGGGTAAAGTTTTCTTCATTTCACATTCTTCAAATCCTTGCTTCTCTGAAAATAATTTGTTTCATTGCTTTTCATGCAGATCTTCATCTGAATATTGTTATAATTTATGTCCATAATTATTTTTCCATGTAAGTTTATTAACGTAGATGTACTATTAAAATTTTTCTTTATTAACTCATGATATGTCTTTTGCTACTCCAAGAGAAAGCTATGCAATGGGTTTTAGTATTTTTCAATTTCTTTCTCTGGACACCCTTTTTATTTCCTTCAATGATTTTATTTAATATTTTATAAGAGATATATCTAAACCTTATTTTATTTAAGGATTTAAAATTACTACATGACTTTTAAATGAATTGTAAAGTATAAACTTAAGGCTTCCTATATTTCATGAGGTACTGATTCTTTCCCTGTCAGAGTACAAATTCCTTGGTTTGATCTTATTCTGTTAGTAACTTTTTCACATATGCTGGCTTACTTATTTTGTCTCCTCCTTTATTTCTTCATTTTTTCTATTCCCTTAGTTAATGCAAAACCCAATGCATTCTCTCGCTGATGTTTGAGAAGAGTAAGGTTCTTCACTGTCTCCTAACAATAGATTCTTAATTTCCTCAGACTCTCTGGTCTTCTTTACCCGGCTGGATATTTGCTTTTCATGTAATAGTGTTAATTAAGGAGCTACAATCACCATTATCAAGGCTAGCTTCCTAGAATGTATCCATATAATCACATTTAGCTAACACAATGTATCCAAGATAAGAATACTCTGTAAATATGTGTTTCAATTTACATCTGAAAGTATTTTACCATGTATTGACAAATTATTACTTCAGAAAATGCCTTTCATTACATACCTGGTTCTAAAACTATCCTTTCTGGCATATCTTGAGCATTCACTAGTAGTGTAAGCACCTTCTTTCTCTGTTTATTTTTCAAGTATTGTTTGGTGTGTGCACAAGTATTTTTGTACACTAGAAGGTGTCCCTGCCCGTGGCAGGGGGGTTGGAACTAGGTGATCTTTAAAGTCCTTTCTGACTCAAGCCATTCTATGATTCTTTCTCAATCTCTCATGTTCTAGCAATTCTACATCCAGAAAATCTCTCAGGAAGCATATTCTATGTTGCCTGGCTTCTGTATGAGAGTATGTCTGGGCCAAGAGGAAGATACCTTGTCCTCCACTTTGCAGTGCTCACTATAACTTCAAGCTTCCCAACAGCAGATAAACATAGTATATATTTGCTTAATGCTGAAATTTCCTAATGATATCATAACACCCTCCCCACCCCCCACATTATAGCGTTCACATCCTCAAAAGTGAGAAATGAATGGAAAAGTTTTCATTTTATTATGGCTTGGACAGAATAACCTCTCCAATATCATGTAGCACACTAATGTCAGATACAGGTAAACCGTCCCCAGCACCTTGAAAAATCAGTTTAACCAATGACACCAGCGTGCTTCTCCAGCATCTTGTGATTTCTTCCTGACCTGTTACATTAGCTTCTTTAATTCTCTCAAGCACCAGAAAGAGTTAGAACCATTAGAAATACATGGATGTATGCAGCATAAGCCTGAATCGATGATGGATTTTCCAGCTGCACAAAAAGCTGATTTAATGTGCAATATAAAATTTTGAAAGGTTCATAAATCTATCAAGGCAAACAATGAAACACACAAACTCAACTTTACTTTGGAATGCCTTTCCCATTCTAAAAAAATCTGTTCAATATTCAACAATCAGTAATTTATAACAATACAGTGGATTCTTTGCTACTCAGTTTGCCTGCCTACACAGAAATGTCTATTACTTGCCCTGTTTCAGACAGTATATGCAATTCCTGAAATACTACCCAGGGAGAGAACAAATCTGAAAAATTTTAACCTTAAAAGTTTCAGGAAGCTGCAAGGCCAAATGCAGAAATGTAGAAGCTGAAGCATAACAGTAATTATATAATACTCTATGATGAAGGTCCCTCCAAAACTCAGTTTAGAAATGTGTCATGTGGTGCCTCAGATTACTGGAGCCTGAACACATTATCAAGGTGCTATGCCATATAATTTGAGCATAACATAAAAAACTGACAGTAACTAGTACAGATAATTACATTATGAGATCATGAATGAATAATTCTTTCTACTTATGGAACATGTCACAGTGTTTTTCAGGAGAAAATGAAGCAGAATTATCTTAAGTTTGCATTAGACAGAAATGAAAGACCAAATTCTAGCTAACTTGTCAAAAATATATACAGCTAGTCCATAACAGAACCAAAACCAGCACTCAGTAATTCCAACTCTGTTTTTCTATCTGCTATTAAAAACAAGTAACTTCTACAGACATATTATTCTAGATTTGGGAAATTAAGAATCAACTGTATGATAGATCTGATGAGAAAGTTACTGAAATCAATGAGAAGTACTGTCAAGGCCTTTGAAATGTTTATGACATCCTTTTCCAGTTACAAAGAGATTATCTATTTTTATATGTCACAGGACAACGCTACTTCATACATTTAAGTTTTCTGCCTATTTCTTTAAGTTTGCCTTTTAATTGTTCCTAGTCGTTGCTTCAAATTCCATATTTGTGGATGAAGAATTTAACCTGTGTACTAAAATGCATATGTAAAGTCAACCCAGAATTTTCAGAGTAACTTCAAAAAAATTAAGCCATTACATTCATTTGAACATAGCTTTAGAAAAACATATCAGGTGCATATACAGGTATGCACATATCCATCCGCACACTCAAACACAGCCTACTATCGCATGATATACCTAACTTTTTCTTTTTATAGGATTAGAAGGATACAATGAGGTTTTAGTAGGCCTCCTCGTCTTTTTGATTGGATATTCAGGACCTTTAGTTATGTTCATGGTCGCCCGCGTTGCGGTTACAAGAGTATCTCAGAACTCACATAATAAAGGGTATGTA
>JBCJKH010071002.1:0-22897 GCA_039877255.1 Loriculus beryllinus
GGAACTTGCAGCTTATCCAGTTGCAATCCCCATGACAGGGGCACCTTCCACTAGACCAGGTTGCTCAAAGCACCATCCAACCTGGCCTTGAACACTGCCAGGCATGGGGCAGACACAGATTCCTTGGGCAGCTTGTTCAGTGCTTCACTACTCTCACAATAAAGATGTCCTTTACAGGTCACTTCCAATCCAAACCCTTCTATGATTTCATGATTCTATGATTCTATAATCTTCATTTTTAATAATAGTAATAAAATAATTATTTGAAGAAATTTATTCCTTTTTCTTGACTCGAGTTCCTTATGCCTGTTTCTTTAAATAAAAGGTAGGTGACACAAATGTCTGCTGAGATACGAACCTTAGTCACTAGCATTTATGTATGTTTCTAGGGGTAACTGATTTAATTTTTACTTGTTCTAACTTCCTTCATTCTTAACTATATGTGACTGTGCTTTTTCTAGAGAATGTATCTAATCAAGGGAAAGACACACATCCTGGGTACTTCTATGCAATTCACAGTACCAAGTTTGCTGCACAATAACCAGAAGTGAGGCAAGGATATAAGGACACGACCCTTCAAAGTGCTTCATGCTATATTAGCAGGGACTAGCCATCTAGCCATTAAACAGGACATTACAAAGATTGCTCTATTTCCCATTAATTTCATAAGCCTCACACTGAGTTATCTGTGTATCATGTGTATCACTTACAGTCACTTTTCTTAATAAATGATTCATATTTAATGGGAATAATAAGTGTTGCTGCAAGTTTTTAATATGATTTTTTTTCACTGCAATTTGCTTCTCACTGTCCTTTCAAAACCCTTAATCTTCCATGCTAATAATTAGCAAATTCTTGTTAGCTGAAGAGGAAATCAAATCTTACAATGTTTGCACCAGATGAACCAGATCCATTATAACCCATCTCAGTACTGTATTTTGCAGGACATGGGAAACGAATTCCAAAACCATAAAACTATGCATTATTTTTTTATCATGTGCCTAAAAAAAATGCCTCTCCTGTTCTTCTAGTGTAAATGTTTTAATTTGTCTTTAGTAGCAACACTCTGGCCTAAATGGTGAAGGAGAAATTAACTAAAAAAAGCTGTGGAACTCCGTTATAAATAATGCACACTACCTAGGGTGACTTATGCCCTCAGGTATGCGTGTGCCCCTTTTCAACATGTGTTTTGCATATAAATTGAAGAATTTGGTTTAATTAGTAATGCTTCAATTTAATTGATTCTGAGAGCAGTGACAGTGTCCTAAAATTAATCTGCTTGTGAGGGACTTCTAGAATCAAAGTATTACAGAGTGGTTGGGGTTGGAAAGGCCCTTAAGATCACCTAGTTCCAACCCCCTGCCATGAGCAGGAACACTTAACGCTAAACCATGTCACCCAAGACTCTGTCCAGCCTGGCCTTGAACACTGCCAGGGATGGAGCATTCACAACTTCCCTGGGCAATACAAGTGAACTACACACTCTTATAAACAAATATTTAGATCCAGACCTTGTAACCCAGACAATGATACAAATCCAGTTTCAGAATCAATAAAAGTGTGATCTAGATCATGTAGTGGTGTCTCCAGAAAGTACAGCAAATTATTGAATATGTACAGCAACTATATTTCATTTTATTACACAACCACGGTAGTGGGTTAGCGCTACAGTGGACATCAGGTGCCAGAAAGCTGCTCTATCACTCCCCTTCCTCAACTGGACAGGGAATAGAAAAAAAATAGAGTTGAGAATTATATACAGTAGGAAATAAAATAATTAAAATCCTCAACAGCAATTTGAAAAAGTTTGCTGGTTCTGCATCTACAACATTATGTCTCCTGACTTTTTTTAATCTCCCAGAAGAGTAGATAATTAAAAAGAACCTTGGAATATTACCATAAACACCAAAACTTAGCTGAAAATTATTTCCATAGAAAACACAAGTGTTTATTTTTAAATTCCAGCTATTTTACCTATAAAGAGAGCAAAGACTATGTCAGAATAATTTTCCCCCACACTGAATTTTATAGCTACTAACAAATATCTCAGTACTATCTCTTTTTGTTTTCTGCTACCTCTGCCTGTAAAACATCTTTAGTGTTTAGATTTACTGTAAGCTTTCAGACAATATTAGTGCCTGAAATCTTTGCTCTAGTAAACAAAACCATAGAGAAAGGGACATGTTGGGAAGTGGCATAGCAAATTAAACTATAACTAAGAGTCTAATCACAATTATGTAAAGAAATTATCAGAAGGATTTGGAATGATTCTCCTAATATATTAGTGTTCAGGAATTCAAACCTATAAATTGGCTACTACTTAAGATTATAGACTTCTTATTCTGCACACAAGCAAGTAATTAACTTTATGTTTCCTTCTTATGACTCTCAGGCTCTTGTCCTTTTAATTATAAGAACCAGAGGGTAGCTTTTATGTTACTATTATCTCTATTAAACTTTGAATAAAAGCTGCATTGAAACTTGATATATTAGTCATATGTGATAGTCTCTTAGCTTCTTAAAAGGTGTAAAGTGCTATTCTCATAAAGTACCTAGACATTAGGAAGAATGTACTTGAGTTTCCCTTTTGCACACATACAAACATTCACTTTTTTAAATGCCATATTGGTCATTTTAAGTAAGCAGTTATTTGGATTATCTATGTTAGCATGGTATAGAAGGCAAATCCAAACTTACTGATTTCTCATGTTTGTTTATTGTTACTGATCATGGTACCATGGGCTCAATTTCTACACTTAAATACCCATGAATCCAGTATGACATTACAGATGCATTACACATGCCATACATATGTATGGCATTACAGCCATGGCTGTTAAAGGAAAACAAGGGATTCAACAAAAGTATTGCAAAGATTCTTTAAAAAAATGAATTACGAATACAAGCAGCTTTGAAGCAAAAATGTTCTGTCTGTTGTTTTCTGACTAAGTCCTTTGATTCCCACAGGTGTGGGGCAAACACAACATCCCTCAGCAGTCTTGGGAGTTGTTTGCACTTCAATTAGAAGGGCCTGGCAGGTGGCAAGTTCCTATTAGATAAATAGTCAAATAACACCAGAGGCCAGGACAGCTTTAATCATTGCTCCTGTGTCTTCAAGGCCAAAAGACTAAATAACAGCAAGCATAACAAAAAGGATTTTGTAGCTTAGTGGCTGGAAAACTTCACCAGAACAGGCAGGTTTTGGGTCCTAGTTCCAGGACAGCTTTTGCATTTCAGGTAAAAACCCACATCATCTGAAAGATTTTTTTTTCAAGGAGCAGTACACATGCCCCTAGCTTTAGCCATCTGTATTCTTCATTAGACCATTGTGTCATGCTGCCTTTCCTTTGATCTTCTGCCTCTTTGACTCTTGTGGTTTTCTTTTCAGGGTGGCCCATTTTCAGCAGAAGAGACACAAAGGTGGATAGACCTGCCCTCTGTGACCTCAGAGTGCTCAAATGCCAGCTTGAAGTGAGCTGTCCTCCCTCCTTCAGGGGCTTAAGGCTACCCTCCTCAGAGGATTCAACTCCCTGCAGACTCTACATAGAGAGTACCAAAACACAGGCTTGTACTTAGCTCTGGCAAATGAATGGCTAACATGTACAAATTAACTACACCAACTTCTGGGACCTTGTGTCGGGTCTGACACTATGATAGAATGTCTGTAGATATTTCATCTAGATAAACCAGTCCTCCCTAAATCATCCACAGCACCATCTTACAAAGATGGTACAAATCTAAATATTAATCCTGTCTGTACCAAAGGAGTATATAATAAGCTCCAGAGAGGGTGAAAAGGTTACCTAAGGCCTTTTGTTTATTGCTGTAACTCACATAAAGAGTACTTAAGTTGGCAGTGCTTGTCAAAACCATCCACAAAACCACTAAGTTTACCATAAAGACATGTCTACAGTGCCAGCCACTGTTAGGTGAAGGAGAGTAAGAGTATGAAGAACACAGTCAGAAAATGGAGAGTTATGCACCAGCCAAAAGTTCTCCTGTACTGAAACTGACCACTTGCAATTTGACAGCTTTGGGGGCTGGAATACTGTCTCAGCTTTAAGGCTGCATTGCAGTCTCTGCAGAGCATTGGTTCTTAGAATTCATGATGCTTGCAGAAATTGCATTGTCTAGTATAGGTGATGAGAATGTGGGAGAGAAAGAAGGAAATACAGGTAACCTTGGGATTATTTTTTAGCTGATGGGGGAAACCCTTCAGTAAATAATTCAAGACTGTTAGCAGAGGAGGAACATTGCCAGAATAAAAATTGTTGTTTTAATAAGGTCCATACTGCTTTTAATACTGCCTGATGGCAAAACATTTTAAATAAAAAGATATAATTTAGATGAGTGTTTGAACAGTGGCCCTGTTACTTGACTGTATTATATTTTCAGGTGGTTGAATTAAATAATTGAAGAAATTCCTGGCTGCATTGGACCTTTTAACATCTCTTAGTTTAAAGGCCAAGATTGCTAAATTATTTAACTCACTTTGTAGATTTTGGCATTGGAGTAATAAGGAGCAGAACAAAACCACCACATAGTTCTGCTAATGTATATCATGAAAGGAGAAATTAAAGAAACATAGGAGATATGGGACTATGAGGAAACCTCTGACCAAGAACACAGTTTTAACTGCCCCCGAATGTCTTTTTAGTCCAAATATATTTCTTTGCTTATTATTTTCACTATATTTTGAAGCAAAAGAACAAAAATGCCTTAGGACTACTTTAGGCATATTTTAGATACTGAATTTTAACAAAGCAATAAAATGCATTCTCCATGCCTAGGCTCCCCTAGTACATTTTGCTGTCTACAATTTTGTGCACTGCCATTTTGTCCAACAAGATCAGGTCTGTTTAGGACTCACAAAATAGCTATCACCAGGGCTCTCCCTGAAGGAGATGCATGTGCTCAGAGTCTTCTAGAAGACACTGATAACACCGACTTCAGAATGATAGGCATGCCAACACCATGGTTATGACCAGTTTATCAAGCGACCTGTGAAGGTGGAAAGGTGCTTCTTTTTATTTGGAATTTGGAGATCTGGATTCTAAGCTACCTTTGGCTCAAACCTCTGGGGCTGAAACCCATGTGGGACCATGATGTCTTGGTTTATCAGGCCAGGCTGTGGTGCTTGAGCCCTCTCCCTATCCTCTGTGCTGAAGCTGACATGGATCTCTGCAATAAATGCAGCCAGAAAATCCTCTGAAAAAAATTTCTTAGGAAGTAGGTCTGAATGCCACTACATGTTGCAAAAGTATTCCTTATGCAAAAACCCAAGTGTTGTTCCTAGCAGAGGAAGATGCTAGGAACAGTTTCATGCTCATTCTGTTGCAGTTAAGAATCACTCTCTCCCTTAAGATCTTAGGTTTGCTAATGTGAGGTTGCCCACCTTCAGCAGGTTTATTTCCAGTGTTGCTGATCACCTAGTATCTGCTCTTCCCAGCTTCCTGCTGGGAGAGGAGAGTACAGCTGACTCACAGATGGAGAAAGGCCTCGAGCTGTGCTGTCTCATTTCTGGGTGAATTAGTTATGTGGTGGAACTGAAAAGCACACATTGGCCTCTTAAGCTTTTGCCTGTTACACTTCTACCAGGCAGCATACCTTCTAAAGGAGCAACTAAGAAGAGGCAAAGCCACATATCTGTATGTGCTGGGTTTGGCTGGCATAGAGTTAATTTTCTTTATAGTAGCTAGTATGGGTCTACGCTTTGGATTTGTGCTGGAAACTGTTGATAATTCAGGGATGTTTTAGTTTTTTGCTGAGCAGTGCTTGCACAGTCAATGGCTTTTCTGCTCCTCACCCCACCCCACCAGCAAGGAGTCTGAGGGTGCACAAAGAGTTGGTGTGCTGTGTTGGTACTTTAGTTGCCAGCTGGGGTTAAACAACAACAACGTGAACTGTTCAGATATTTTCTTCATGTGGTGTTCATGTATCTTCACTTTAGATCTTCAGTCTTGTAAGTAAAACCATATCAAATTCCATAACCTTACGGCTGAGTTGATAGAGTGCAGCTGCCAACAACAGACTGCTACATATATATATATTTTTTAATGATTCTAGTTGGAAAAAAGGAATAACTTAGAAAGGTATATAGGATCATCAGTATGATTTAGATGCATCACTTCTATGTAGACTGGCTGTGTGACAGTGGACATTTTGTGAGCAATCCAGAGGCCTTGGTGCTGGGCAGATTGCAAGAGAATGAGATAAACTGGGGCAGTGAAATTAGGGGAGTAAAGAAAACACCACCTGCAAGGACACCGAAATCAGGGAGAGAAAGAGAGCTGAGAAGCAAGTTCCCAAGACAGCGTTATCCAATCATAGCATTGTTTAGGTTTAAGGTGCCCAATTAACAATTGCCAAGTCCGTGTAGCTGTACTAAGAATCTCTATATAAGAGTAACACTTTGTTTAATAAAATGGCATTCAGACACTAGATCACATTGGTCGTCTTAGTGTTGTCCGTGGGAATCTTGCTCCAGCACTTCTATATCAGTTGCAATTCAGGAGACTAAGAAATGAGTTACCTAAATGACTCTCTGGATGTTGGCTCAGGGTCTTACTTTAACTGGGGCAAAATTTCCCATCATTTCAGACTTGCAAAATAGGATTATAGCAGCTTGATTTAGACAAAAATGTTCTGTGTTCTATAGTAATTGGATATTTTTCAGATTAAAAAAAAAAAAAAAAAAAAGAATGAAAACCAGAAATTATTTTTCTGTTCCAACAGAAATGTTTTTATAAGCTCAACATGGTCTAGATCTGGGTACCCTTATCCATCTCTAGACATTTAGCTTAGTCTGACAAGCTTTTATTTTAATAAATCTATTCATCTGTTGTTTTATCTAAAACTGTGCTGCAGTGTCTGTACGTCCCTTGGCACATGAGTTTGACTAAAATAAATGTAATGGTGTAGTACTGGGGTCGTACTCAAAAGCAATATAAGAAGCTTCCTACAGAAGTGATGAAACCAAATAATTTCTGAGGCATTACCCTGTTGAAAGCCACCAGAACAACTCCTTATATGACATAACAGTTAACCCCACACTCCGATGAGGAAATTCAGAGACCTAGCTCTTTTAACTTGCAAATAATCATGACCTTTGATCATAAGGCCTCTCATGCTCTTCAGTATCCTTTTCAAGGCTCCTTGATGCTGTAAGAAACACCTGTAAGCAATCAGAGAGTGCATTGGAGAAAATGTTTCTACTTACAAGACTGAAAATCTAAGGAAAAGATATATGAGCATCACGTGAAGAAATTTTCTGAACATTTCATATTGTCGTAGTTTAACCCCCGCTGACAACTGAAGCATCAATACAGCAGTTTGCTCACTACCTGCAGGTGGGGTAGGGGAGCAAAGTATAGGAAACCTTCCTAAAAATCAGGATCCGTGTTGTGCATTGCTTCTTTTCTGCTCATTGTGGCAATGCCATCAGGAACATTTGAGTATTACCTTCATTTAATTAGTCCATCCACGTTCCTCTTGGTATTATTTCATACCATATGTGTATGTAATCTACGTTAGTCAGCCTGCAGCCTCTGGTACTTGCTGTAGCCTGACGTTTTACATTTTATCTTTTGCTGCTTTCACAGAATTCATGGAATATCTCTCTCTGGTTCTGGTGGCTCATAAACTTTTTATGTTCTGAAAGATTTATATCCATAAAGGATATAAGACGTTTAGGATAATGTCAAAAGTCTTGTTCAGAAGACAAAAAAACACAGGCATTTTAAACCATGTTGTTACTCTCATTCTCCTGCAAATAATTAAGCAAATACAATAATGTATTTCACACATGTTTTTTCTTACTGGACAAGAATAACAAAAGGTGCAAACCAGAGCCAGCTCCAACTTCTACTTACTCAGGTAAATAGTGACTTTAACTTTATGACAAACATGTGCAAGGCATTTGTAACCAGCTTAGGAGAGAGAAGAATGAAGATTGTCATTTGGACCACATGACCCTGAGAGTGTCTATTTAACTTCCCACAGAGTGGGTGAGCTTTCTAATTAATCATTTGGGTACCTATAAAAAGGGACCAGAGGAATGTTTTCTGTGAATTGCTTACAAATGAGGAAATATGAAATGGTGACAGAGTTAGAAAACAAATCAAGCTTATTGGAAAATTTCCATTACAACAGATAAGACTACATTTACATTGAAAATGCAAACATATGCCTATACTGAGATCCTCAGGTCCTATCAGCCTCAGAATCATAGTACAGCAATAACAACTGTATTATATTATCACATGTCATGAAAAAAAGGGAAGAAGCATGTCACAATAGATATTTTTTGAGTATAAGTCAAGCTAAAAGAATACAGATTTAGTTCCTATATAGACAACTCTGGAAGTATAAAATTAACTATTTTAAAGATTTTGTCTGCATTAAACATAAACAAAACTTTTCCACATGACCAGTTTTCTTCAGAAGCCCTGGGAACAGCTCTAATGTCACTTCCAGTCCAAACTAAAGAGACATGAATCTTATATTTTCTTCTCTGTCATCACAGTTTCTTAACCACCTAGGGCCTCTTTTCTCAGCAGTGGTCATAGCAATTTGATTTGCTGGAACACACATGAGCCAGACTGCCTGCTCCCTCAGTTGGGCAGAATTTGCTATAAAAAAAAGTGTGAAATAATCAAAACAGCTGAGAAAACACAACAGAGTCTCCCTGGTAAAATCATATCTCATCTTTGGAAGCAAAGAAAGAGCTGTGGCTCTGGAGCTGCTCACTCTACACAGTACGTGGCAGAGAAATGTTTTTCCTTACAGAGGCCCCAACTCTACCACCTTTAAGTAGAGGAGTGAGCATATACACACTCAAAATAAACATGGTTTAATAAGATTATTTTATTTCAGCAAAATCTTACAGAATTCCTTTTAAAGTGACAGAAGACATGAACAATTCTACACAGAGAAGTGCCCCAAAGTCTCCTTTCTCAAGTGAGAGCCACACACACATGCAGAGATTTCTTCTTGCCACTCACCTCTCATGTAGGAAATTTTCTCTCCTTCTGTGTGGAAGTCTTAGCATCAGCAAGACAGATGTGACTTGTTTGGGTTTTTTTATCATGTCTGTGGACTAACAAGCTATCTGCAGACCCTACTGAGGAAAGTCTGAACCCTGAATCCTTAGAACCCTGATACCACAAATTGGCATTATCATCTCTTCCAAACATGGAAATATAGTGGACTTGTGTGCATTTGATAATCATTGTTAGTTTATGTTTGCCAGACTGGGTGTTAAGGTTGCAGTTCAGTATCTGCAGAGAAGTTAAAACTTTTAAAATTTTCTAGGGAAAACAGAGACCCTGTGGTCTCTCAGGTGTGTAAGAGCTTGTTAGGAATTTATGGGTCTTGTCTTTGATCTCATGTTCTTTAAATTATTTTTGTATTCTTCCTTAAATGCTGTGGGATTTTTATGTTTAGTGTAATTAATATGCAGTTAGTTTCTCTTATTTTAACTGAAGCCAAAATACTGAGCTGCTGCTCAGTCTGAGCAGGACAGAAACATAGTGATGATGCATATTTTTCTCCCTATTTAACTGAAAGTGATTTGTAAGAGATTTAGAATTACATAATGCCAAAGTGACAGCAAGCACATTCAGCTTACCTTTCTAATCCTACCCAGGATTGCAAAGTTATTTGCACCAATGAAGATAAAATGTAATTCTACTGAAATCTGATGAGTTTTTCTCATGTGTGTGGGTTGCTTTAAAGCACAAAGAATGGTGCTGTAGCCTCCAGACAACTACAGATTTAATATTTAATATTTGATAGGATACAAAATTAAGATTAATAAGAGTGATGGTAAGAATAGTTATCCTTCACCATTTCCTTAAACAAGTTTAGCTGCTTGAATTCTACACTTATTGTAGCAGAACTCAATGAGAGAGATCTGGCAGAGCAATGTTTTCTTCTCCACAAAAAAAATTCCACATATACTTTCTGAGATTTAAAGAGAAATCAGAGAAAAATTAAAATCCAACAAAAGAAATGAAGGTAACAAACAATTTAAAACTAAATTACTCCCCTTATTTATCTATAAAACATGAGTCCTGGACTTGTCGTCTCACTGTGTCAGTGCAGATCTTTGAAAGCTATTTAGGGGGAAGGAAATTACCAGGTAGTTTGACTGAAAACTGTGTTTCTGGTTTCCTTTCTAGGGTAATTTCACAGATAGTGTTTGATAAAAGGATATTATAAATGTAGGTCTAGGAGTGGAAGGAAGCAATAGAAATCCTTTTTTACAGACCTTTTATGTCCTAGAACTGTGGTTCCCAAGAAAACAAGAGCCTTGTTAGCACATAGCATGAGCTAACAATTACAGCCTGGCCTGTGCTGACTTTGTGGGAGAGAAGATGGTGATAGACCTGGAGCCAGAACAAGGGAGAGGGAAAAGAGAGAAAAATCTAGTATAAAGAGCAATAACTTTCAGTACTCTAAGGTGTGAGGAAGTGACAAAAGATTGGACTCTGTCAATGCTAGGGCTCAGTATACTAGCAGAAGCCAGGGGACTTTTTATTTAATGCTTTGTCTGAACATTTAACTGAACAGAAACTTCAAGGCCTAAAGCTCTGTGAGTCTTTCAAACTGTCAAGGTTACTGATGCATATGGAAGCTAACAAAATCTCAAAAAATAAATTACCTGAGTACTGAAGCAGAGATAGTTATAAAAATAAAAGCCTTCTCTTTTAGAAGCAATAATTGCTGAGAATTTTTAATTGCTATGTTGAGCAATTCTGTGATATAGTAATGTCTAACATATGTTGGCTTGCACAATTAAGACATTTTGCTTGTGTTTCTAATACCTCAGAAAGTCGACTAGGTCTAAGCAACTGTTTTCTAATTTGATTATATATGGCAATATTAATGGTCCAGATGTTTATCCAATATATTTAAACTTGTTTATACTTACTTGGGGCATATCCAGGATGCAGTGGAAACATAGCAATTTTAATTAATGTCAAATTTCCATCTTATTTCTTTGTTGACAATCGGCCTGATGTTAGGAGTAATGTATTGTGTTGTTCTTGGAACCCAGTAATACCTAATGTATCTGATACTTGTGTGCATCTACTTTATTTTCCCTCACTATTGTCAGATATAAACAGGCTAAGTCTTTCAGAGGCATAAGTTCAGATCCAACCATGCAGTTACACCACTTGCAAAAAGTCAAAACCTGTCCCACATTCTCCTCTGAAATTGTTTGGATGTTTGAAGTCAAACTGATCTCTGTTTCATATTAGCTTGATTAATATATATGTAATTGTAATATAATTGAGCAATAAAGCTTCTATCTCGGAGCAAGTTATACATATGCATTCCACTTCTATAGCTTGTAATTATCCAATAAGCAATCCTAAAGTCACTGTCATCACTCTATTACAGTATTCTGTGTCCTTTTTGAATAAGATGAGTAATTAGAACTGGGTTTTTTTTTTTTTGTCAATTAATTATCATGCAATGTTTTCACAAAAATGTTTTTTCCTACTTGGCCAACTTTATAGATGGTCAGGCCATATTAATAAAACTAGTTATTTGCAATTTTGCCCATTAATTCATGAATGATTTATCTGGAAATAATTGGTCCAGATTCTCAGATGTTTTTAATCAGAAGAGCTCTATTAAAACATGGAGAATTTTACTGATTAAAACCAGGTGAAAATTTGACCCATCTCCTGCTTCGATGGCCTTAGTGGTGAACATCGCCCTTGACATGGTATTAATTTATATAAGCTAAGATTGCTTTGCTTTTTAACTTTTGTCAACTTTCTTGACATGAGCATTCTCACAACCTTAGTGATGTTTAACGGTTTAGCATTCATTTAAGTTGATTTAGTTGGCTAAATCTTAAATATCTTCTCAACAAGCCATCAGTTGTTCAATAAAACCTGCATTTTAAGAAAACCCCAGACAAACCAAGATGTTTTAAATGCAGTGTAAGGCCAATTCCTTTTATATACTGATTCTGACTCTCAATCATAAGTACTATGCTTTCAGTTCCCTCTCTCCTTTCTGTAGGTACTATTGCCATTGCAAGATTCACAATCAAAATAACTTTGTACTGGTCTTTCCATGGCACCACAGTGCCACATTACAGTTTTGGAAGAAATGTCTTTGTTCTAGATGTCATTATTCTACCAATAAACAAGTACAGTCACTGAGCAGCATCCCCGCATGTGCATTATCTAATGAAGCTGGGTGATAATTTTAACATGTCGTTCAGAAAAGATCACAAAATTCAGATTAAGAGGTTTTTGTGTAATGCTCTAACTAGTAAACAGACTAGCAAATGTAAACTACACCTGAATTGTGTAGATTTCTGTTACATTGTAAAAACCTAACAAAAATGAGAAAATAAATAGTTTAAGAGGAGTTAAAGATTATGTTCAACTAAAACTTTTAGAAGAAAAAGAAATGTTCTCCCTCATTAAATCCCCCAAAATGTTCTCTCCTGTCCCTTCTATCAGAAATCATAATGGTGAAACCAAATTAAACTGCAACATGAGGACTTTAACAGCATTTGTAAGGTCCCATTTTCCCTTCATCAGAAAACACAGTATTCCTGCAAGGAAATGTATTTGAAAGCGGCAGAATGTATTTATAAATGCACTTCCTCAGTTTTATTCAGGAAGCTGGGAACTAGTTTGTAGGGTTCCATGTGAGGGAGCAGGGGGAGAGGGAAAGAATAGGGTTCCACAGAACTGGGCACCAGAAAACAATATTATTCAAATATAATTCATACCCAAGGTACAAAACTCAATGGCACAAACCCCATTTACACATTCTTTCCCATAACAGAAGCTTAGCACAAAATATGGGTGCCATCCAATTCTTTTTATTTGAGAGCGATCTGGTAAATGTTGAATCATCGCAACCCACTTTTATCCTTCCAATTCTCTCCTCCATCCCACCACGGTGGGGAGTGAGCAAGTGGCTTGTGGGTCTGAGTTGCTGGTTAGGGTTAAACAATGACCCCAGTTTAGCATGTTGCACTCTAGATTAGGGGTGTATTAGATGGGTGAAGTCAGGGTCAGATGCTGTTGGGTAATGGTTTATATAAGCTAGAATGTGAACTGCACCCTACCCTTTGTGCTAGGCATCACACAGAACACCTTCACCAGAATGATTTTTGGTAGTTTGAAAACAATTTAGGCGTTATAAGAAACTTGGCCTTTGTGCTCTTGAATAGCTAATTGTACAGAGCAAAGAAGCATAAAACTCAAGCAGCACGACAAACACATTCGCATTTTATGTCCATTACCTTAAATTTCTGTTGCATTTCTGAGTGAGCTAGATAAATCAGAAAGACCTTCACTGGCAGTAGTGTTATGTACAGAAGCAAGAACACATCATTATGTATTTCAAATAGTTTAACTTTACCATTTGTCTTTCATATTCTGTCAATGTTATCCCATATTTTGAGGTCCAAAGTTTTAAATTAATCAGTTCAAGCTTTTCTGGTATATTGTAATGCAGTCTGCTCTTTCAGTTTTCTAGTGACTAGAAAGAATTGTAAGTTTTCTATATCACCAAGTGTAATTTTGTCTTAGCTGCATCAACTAATTTCACTCCAGGAGAATTCTGCCCACTTCAGTGGCGCAGATCTCAATTTATTTCATTTCACTTTTGGAGAGTGAGAATTCTCCCAATCACTCTATTTCTAGAACTTAAAAGTCAGGGCAGTTTTCATAATAGCACATGTCCCATAAATAATGATACAGTAGTTTCAAAGTTTTTAACCCATAAATATTTGGATTTTTAATTTTTTTTGTTAGAGATGACATAGAGAGGGATTCCTGTACTAACTATGGGAAGCTTTCTCTAGTTACCTTCTGCAAGTGATCGAGGAGCACTGACCTCATCATTACCAATGTAGGATGTTGGGATTCACTGTTTGGAAGGGTTAGCTAAAATTTCATGTGTTCTAATCAAAGCTACATGTTTATTTGTTAGCAAGGACAGTTATATACCCTTCCTGCTAGCTATCTGTAATAAATGTGTGTTGCTATCTGATGGCATTACTAATATTAAATAGTAGAGGTATTTTAGTCCATTTTAAAACAGTAGTCATTGCAGAAAGTGTTGGTAGAGCTTCTAGAAGAATTAAGTCTATCAAGAGGACCTAAACCCTGCTTGTTTGGCATAAAAATTACAGCACAAAAAAGACATGAACTGTGGGTTTACCTCTCAGTAACAGGTGATATTAAAAAAAATAGGGGCAAAAAAGGTACCTGAGGGAATAGGTATCAAAATATTTTGATAGTTGTGCAGCTTTACAGTTGGATTATTCCTAAATTTCTTGGTCAACCTTAAAAAATAATTGCAGTACTGATAATGTCAAAAGCCAATGATTACAAAAGATATTAATGATCAGAATTAACATTACCTGTACGTCTTTTTCACTGTGGAAAATTTTACCAAAATGTGGTGATTTTTTTTTACTGTGACTTCATGAAACTGACTGAACTCTCTTGCTGGTACACCTGTAAATGTGGGAAAAATACAGAAAATATCAAGATATGTCAAATGTCTCTCTGTAGATCATGTCATTAATAGATGAGTGAACCAATGCATACTATGGTACTGGCAATATGTATTACTCTTCTGAAAATTTTATTGTCTTCAGTTTATCAGTATGTTCTCAGGACCTGGTTCTGTGGCATTGCTATGGAGCTGTACTGCAGTCTTTCTTTCTTTGACACATGACTTTACCACTTTAAAGAATTCACCTGATTTGCTAGATCATTTATTATCTTTTTCACTAAAAAACTCTTTCTAGGAAACTTTCTAAGAAATTCTAAAAAGCACTGAAATTTTAAAATAATAAAAACATACAAAAACTATTAATTTGTAATTTTGAGGAACAACAACAATGCAAAACCGTTCTTAAGACTGAATTTCTTAAAAATATAGGAAAATTTTAGAAAAAAAAAATAAATGACATATCCTATAAGATACTTCTTATATAATATAAATGTCAGCTTCTATGGCCAGGCAGTCAACAGTGATGAAACATTATGGACGTGTGCTGCTATCATTTTGGCTAATATGTACAACTGCCAAAGGGGATCACACAGAAGAGCTGTTTGGATGTGCAAGAGGTGACCAGTTATTAGAGGTGATCTGTCTTTAAATTACTTCCACACTTATACTTCACCTTATTCTAAAAGATAAGTTTCCCTAGCAGCTAAAGAAACAAGTACATTTTTACTAGGTGGTAGCTAATCTTAGACAGACCTTTGACTTTTTATATCCTTAACACAAATACATATGTATTCCATGCAGTAATCTGGACCAGCAAATACTGTAATAATTTCATCAGCAATTTTGTACACCTTCTTCAGAATATTTGACCTATACTTAAAATGACCATGCTGAATACGTATACTCTTCAATCCAAGTATTAAATTTGTATATAAGTTGAGAGCAGACAATATGACTTTTAGAAATGTTCCTGTACCTGCTTAGTCAAGTAAGCTACTGATAATAAATATAATGATGTTACAAACGAGGAATGAAGTCCCGATTTTCAAGGAACAGAGGTAAAACTTTGGGTCCTTTGAAGTCCAATGGAATATTTTATTTCACTTCAATGGGACCAGATTTTTTCCCGGTCTGTCTGTTGTTTGTGGTGGAATCCTTATTGAATCAACAAAGACTGATATATTTTTTCACATTTAAATTGCTTACTGCATTCTTATCTCTCCCATCCAGGTGATGCATGCCCAGCTAAGTTAGGACTTCCTTTAGAGAAAGCTGCTGCCTTTAAATAGCCCTCTCTAGACTGGTAGATTCTGTGTCTGGTTAACCATCAATCATTTCTGTGTCTAGTAATTTCTTGTGACACAGACTCTCCTGAAGCACGTCATCTCCTTGGGCACGTGACTGAATTCCTTCATTAATCATGACATTCACATTAGTCAGACACTGAGGTCACCTTTGCTAACAGTTAAATGTCAGCAGAGAAAGTTCCACAGACCTAATGGAACTTACATTTAGAACAGTATCGTCTAAAAAAAAAAATCTTCTGATTCTGGATATTATGGATTTCCTGTGTCAGTAAAAACCCCATCCTTTAATACTTAAACACAGTAATGTTTAATCATCTACTTTTAGCTATACTAAAATGTGTTTTGCGAGTATATATTAGCTGCTGTTACAAATATTACAAATTTTCTATGTTTTAAAGCTAAGCCTGATGTTGAAAAAGTGTAGACAGGAGAATCATGGAGAAATAGTTCTTGTGGATCAGAGAAAATATACATGGGTGTCTCCAAAATTTGGGTACACTCATAAAAATATTATCTATTTTGGAATGCATTGTCTCAACTTGTATCAATTGGGTATGTCAAAATTAGACTTGCTGTACACTCAACATCTATTTCTGTAATATATCAATTTAGAAAAAATACAGTAACTGGTCATGTATTACACTAAAAGAACCCCTTTTATTGGTGCCAGGAATAACTGTGCATTTTCAGCAAGAAAAAAAAAGAAAAAAGGAATGTTTTTCTACGTAAATAATAGATAAAGAACAACAAAAAAGCATAATCTAGCTATCTTCTCTCCAGGGAAAAATAAACCTCTCTAAGCCCAATTTGTGTAGAAAGAGCTATTAGGCAGGAAGTTAGTAAGCCAGAGTCTGTCCTATGACTCTGAAGGGAATAAGTTAATGTTGGGAGTTTGGTGCCTTAAATAAGAAATTGCGGAAGGAAGGAAAAAATTTCAGCATTTCATTATTTCTCATTAGCAATTTGCTCTAATAACACTTTCTCTGGACAAACACTTTTCAATACTAGTGTATAAGCTGAAAGAACAGAATGTTATAATAAAGCTGTTAATATCAAGAGGCCACCTTGCAACTCTCAGCACTTCCACTTCTGAATGTGTTCCACAGCCCCAGAGGGCTTGCAGAGGTGTGTCATTTTAATACACACCAGGAAAAAAATCATCTGTCTGAAGGTTAGATTCTCAACTGGGTTATGTACACGGAGATCTCTAAGCCTCAGAAGACTGTAACCTTATGTGTTCTAAATAGAGGTATGGCATTTCACCTCTTTTATTCCACTAAACATCATGGTCCATGCTGATGCTTTTTTAGGCACAAAGCCTATCCCCTTCCAGAACAGCAAAATGTGAAAGTAGTGGGATGCTCTGGATATCCTGACACATTGTGTATGCAAATTCAGTGCTCCCAATCTTAAGAAAATCCATACGGGTAAAGTTTGGATATCATGTAAGTTTATGTGATTATTTGTGTTTCTGTGTCTGACTGTGAAGTCAATGTGAAAATACAGAATCATAGAATCATTTATGTTGGAAAAGACCCTTAGGATCATCAAGTTCAACTGTAAAACTAGTGCTAGCAAGTCCACCACTAAACTATGTCCCCAAGTGTCACATATCTATGTGTACTTACAAGCACACACAATTTCTAATCTGTTTTCTACTTAAGACAATGCTAACCTTTCCTCTGATAGTAGTTCTGGCTGACGAGAACCATATATGCATAAACACTCACATTCACAAGATGGTTTTAACTGGTGCTTTTTATGATACTTACAAGTTTGCTAATGTCTGTATTTTATAATTCTTCTTGTCTTTGCCTTTCTCTCCTTTCAATCAGGAAATGGAACCTGCAAGACTATTCCTTGCAGAAAGGTAAAATGGTAATAGGATCAAGAGTTATGAGAGAGAAAATGTTAGAACTAGAAGATCAGTATACAACAAAAACTCTTTCTTGTAAAGTAGGACAGGCTTTTCTAACACAGTAGAAGTCAAAATCCCTTAGGTATCTTGAAAATCCTGCTTTGTTTGCCTCTAACAAGGTTGTTCTCACAGATGGGTCTGATGTGTTGCTGATTGCTTATGAAGATCAGAGGACCATAACAAGGAACATGCTTGGATTTCTTGGAAATGCAGTTGCAATGGTACATAAAAGATCAAACGATTAAGGGTGTGATATGACTCTCATCAAAGTTACATGGGGATGGATCACTTCTTAAAACTACAATGACATTATGTTTGAGAGTTTCAGTGATGCCTGTATTATAAATCAGTCCTGCAATGATGACTGTGCACCTTAAGCTTCTGTGACAAACAATCACAAAGTGGTCTTTGACATTTATGGTGGATTGTGCAATTGTTTAATGGATTTATTCACAGCTAATGTACATCATGTTCCTTTAAAAAGGAAAAGAGTAGGCCAGGCTATAGAGAGGAAGGCTGGTTGTTTAATTTGTTCTGCCTGCTGCCCCAGGACTACCTGCAAGAATGGAGACAACTTCTTTCTTGCAAATAAGAAGGATGCTTCATAAGAATGCTGCTCCAGCCTGTGACATGGGTTAAGGAGAATCAAAATGGAGAAGAGGAAGTTATCTCAGCAAATTAACTGTCCTCAGCAGGAATAGGAGTTGTCTTAGCAAGTGAGATTGCAGAGGAGAGCAGGAAGCAGACATACAGTCTGGCTTGAAGACGAACAGGTATCAAAACTAATGCTCAAAACCCAGAAATTAGTCTGGAAAGTGTTTTATAACCTAGAAAACCGCTTGTTGAATTTAAACCATAGTGGGCAAAATATGTCCTGGAAACAGACTGTAGAGTTATTCTGCTCTGTCTGGTGCTTAGCGCCAAGTCTAAAACTTATGCATTGTGCCTTCTGTGTTCTGTCAAATGTAGATTATGTCTGTATTTGTATCAGGTTATACCCTAGTAATGACGTCTACATGACGATGCGTTGGAAGTTTTCTCTTAAATGTTGATGCAACTACTAGCACTGAATTATCATAATATTCAAAGCTCTAGTGGAAGCATGAGCTACAGGGTAGCCTTGGTATTGTAAGTATTTGGGAACTCATTCTGTTAGTCATAGAATCATAGAATGTTTTGGGTTGGACGAGACCTTTAAGATCATCTAATTCCAACCCCCCCTGCCAAGGGCAGGAACACCACCTGATCTGGTTGCTCAAAGCCCCATTCAGCCTGGCCTTGAACACTGTCAGCGATGGGCCAGGCACAGCTTTGCTGGGCAACCTATGCCAGTGAGGGCTGGCAGATCTGAAGGAAGAAATTTTGAACATATTAGGCAGAAACCTTAGGAAAACTTTCCACCCTGCCATCTAGTCTTTAATCCTCAGTCCTTACTACTTTTATGCCAAAAAAATGGCAATTTATTAGTGCAGAGTGCAATCATGGTGTACAGTCCCAAATAAGCAACTTCTGTTCCCACTCTGTAGAGTGAATCAATGTTCTGAGATATGTTACAGTAATATAGGTGTCTTTTTTATTTAACTAGCATAATAGCTCAGATCTGGCCTCTTGCCGTGACTAAGTATCTTTCCACTCCAGCACCTGGAGTCAGAGAGCCCCCAGCCATCTCTTCCTGTGATTACTTCGCCACATCAAAGTTATCTCTGAAATACGGAAATTCCTAGTTTGTTTCAAATAGAGCAATCCAGAGTATACACTTACACTCACATTCATCCGTGGGAGACTTCTACTGTCCTGTCATCAGGAAAACACAAAATGTTTACAAAATATAAGGAAAAATGTTGAAAGCAACCATTAAAAAAAAACAACAAACAAAAAGAGAATTATTTATGAAGTACACTGCAAAAGGATTTGCAGGTAGTTGGTTAAGGAACACATCACCTAAGAAATTCAGGTATTTACAAGGTAGAAGCCACCATGTATAGCTTGTCCCCAAGAAAGCCAGCTGCCAGTTCTACAGTTAAGTGCCATAGTCTCCACTGTTGGCACTCATGGAATAACTTAATTTCAGGACAACTGTCCAAAGCACTTGGAGGTGGCTACCTCAAATCTGTGTGGATTGATGAGGTCTATAAGGACCATAATATATAGTGTTTCTATCCAGCTAGCTAATAAGAAGAGAAATTTGATGGCCATGCATCTTCTCTTTCTTGGCTAATGTTAAACAGGACATAAACCCTGAGCTTTAGCTGCTCAGTGTCACTTAGGGAAAAGGGTTTTTTGACTTCCTTTGCCATGGTCTGGCTCTATTTCTAGTTTGGGAGGAGCCTATACCCCTTTGCGTGGGACTAGCACATTCCTTTCAGTCTTGCATTTAGACTCAATTTTATGTCTAGAAAGTGGCAGGAACCAGCTCAACACCACTGCCAAACAATACAGGGGGGATAAGATTGTGCTTAGCACATAGGATCCAGAACAGGGCTTTCCTCAGGTAAAAAGCAAAGGGAAGACTTTTGTGGTAAGGATGACTGGCTGGAAGAAAGAGTAAAGTTGAAAACAGTAGGGACTAAAATAAAATCATTGGGACAGACTGATTAGAGTTAAAACTAGATCAAAACCGAAAACAGGGAAGGAAAAGGTGGGTATATTATTAGGAGAGGAATGGGAATAATTTCACTGAATAACTGTTAATTTGTAGTCATGTTTTGGAGGATGACAGAAATGCAAATCACAGTTGCAGTACATATAAACAGGAATGATGACAGAAGGCAAGAATATTTGAGAAAGTCAAACCCTCAGCGATGTCCAAGACTATACCAGGTGTTTTTCCATATTACATATATTATTTGTCTGGAAAGAATAGCATATAAAGCAATCTCAAAGGATTTCAGGTATCTGTGATATTTTTTTTTCCTTTGGGCCTATCAGGGAACCTGTCATTTCTCTGTCTCCTTTCCAGCCTGTAAAGTCTCTGGAGAAAAGTCCAACGTCTGGATGGGGAGTTGCATGTGCAAGGAATTCACAAATCAGTATCAGCCATATTGCCAAAATAGCCCTGATCAAAGTATTCACAGGTGGATGGACATCAAACACCATTGCTTTGTACAGAGAATACATCAAGATTTCTCTCCCAGATTTCTAGCAATGGTGGTACAATTTTTAAAGGTATCATATTTGTGAGTTGTCAGGAATTACATCCCACACTTCATATAAGGACACAACACAGGGTACAGCTAATTCTTAGCAGATATTTGGTTTGCCCATACTTAGACCTATTGCACCTATATGCAGTTACATATGTGTACACAGGTCATGCAGTCTTAGTGTTCAGAAAGCTGGAAACTTCTTAAGTGATAGATCACCTCTTTGCTAGAGGAGGCTTGTTCAGCAAATATATTAGTTATGAAGACATGATAATGAGATAAGTTTATTAAATCACAAACACACCATAACTCACATACTGAAAGGATATCCTTAAAGTATTTCTGTCTTGGTAAATAAATACAAGAATACTCTTATTTGTCTTGCACTGTGAGATGGATCTTGATTGAAAATCTGATGCTGGTAAAACAAATATGGTTCTGTCCCTGACTTCACCAGAGTGAAATTTCCTTGTATATTTGTTACATGATGAAATGCTCATATACAGAGGTAACTGTCCCCTTTATCAGCAGTAGTCTAAATTGAGATTACTTTTATTTGGTACACACAAACTGAGGTTAACACTTACATAGGTTTCTCAAGACCCTGCAAACTTGTCTCCTACTGGCAGAAGTTTCAGGGAAACAGATGTCAGCAAGTCAAAGTGGAACAATCCCAGAAAGTCCTTGCAAAGAACTTTTTGCTGTGAATTCTTTGTAAGACAATCAATATATTGACTTCTCTTTTAATAGGGATACGTACGATATAGCATGAGGGCTAGGAGATGTTCCTTTAAGAAGAGAAGGATGACACTGAGTCAAGTATTGTTGTGTGATTGACAGCCAGCAAGGGGGATGACTTGTATCTGTGTAGCTACGGACCATGGCAGTTACAATCCAGGAGAAGCTTGTTGAAAAAAAGAAAAAGACAATATTCCCAATATAAACAAAGTACCCCTCAAATAGCAGAGTTTGTGATTAAGAGTGTAACGAATCTGAAAGCTCCAGAGAGACTATTTGTTCCAGGCCATTTACAGAAATGCAGCTGAACAAAACACGGAATGGTGGAGACTAAAAAATTTTTTATCCTAAGATGAAAGCAGGCTGTCCTAGCACTGACTGTACCCCTGAACATCACAAGGTATGATCAAGCAGCTATAAGATATACCAATTTAATTTACTATTACCTGCACCAGGAACAGAGTATGCTTCCACAAAGGTTAAAAAAGAATGCACAGGTTTTGCTATCTGGACCATTAAAGCCAGCCTTAGTTCTCACAAACTACACAACTTATAAAGAGCTAGTTATTTTTCTAACTAGGTAGGTAGGTAGGTATTTTTCTGAATAACTAGGTACGATGATCACAAGTGACAGAAGAGCACCAGAACAAAGATTATGGAAACTGAAGTGGGACAGCCTACCAAAAGCAGAAGCCCCATACAAACAGCCTCAGATTTCAAACTTGGCAAGTCCCTGTTTAAAAGATCACAGGATCATTAACATAATAAAAACTTATAAAAATTATTAATTTGTAGTTTTGAGGAACAACAACAACAAAAAGCCATTCTTAAGATTGAATTTCTTAAAAATATAGCAAAATTTTAGAAAAAAATGAAATTAAATATCCTATAAGACACTTCTTATATAATATAAATGTCAGCTTCTATGTCAGGCAGTCAATAGTGATGCAACATTATGATGGGATAGCTAAATGAGAACAGAGCCAAGTGGCGTTACTGAAAGCCAGAATTACACGTGTGACTCAGAAAACCAGTTGAAAGTTGAAACGCCTAAACTGGCTAGACGTATGATTTCTCACTGTTCCATTTTAGAAGAATCCTCAGATTTTATTATTTGGTAA
This sequence comes from Loriculus beryllinus, assembly GCA_039877255.1. Lineage (NCBI taxonomy): Eukaryota > Metazoa > Chordata > Aves > Psittaciformes > Psittacidae > Loriculus > Loriculus beryllinus. Next base: position 22,733 of record JBCJKH010071002.1, read on the forward strand.
CATAAAGACATCCATCTCCATTAAAATAAAATAGCTCAAGAAACCAAAAAAACTCATCCAGATTTTCTAATCATAGAATCATAGAATAGTTAGGGCTGGAAAGGACCTTAAGATCATCTAGTTCCAACCCCCCTGCCATAAGCAGGGACACCCCACACTAAACCA
>JBCJKH010071012.1:0-15520 GCA_039877255.1 Loriculus beryllinus
ATTTGGTACCAGTTTTGATATCTCAAGTAAATGGGGTTAACTTATAGTTAACACAGGGCTGGTTAACTGAAAGTCCCTTCCTTCAAGCTTTCTGGGCTCTGCTAACCACTGCCCACTCTCCAAGGCTCTTCTACAACCTAACACCAGGCGCTGTTCTGGCACCAGAACAAAGCTGAAAGGGTTGTTTTGGTGGTGGCACAGTCCCAGCTTCTAGAAACATGGCATGATCAAGTGGGCTGCACAGGTAGAGAAGGAAGAAGGAGACACAAGTGATCTTCAGGAATGGACTCCTGTGGAGAGGGTTTTGAAAAGGGGGCAGGGGGCATTCCTACACGTTGGACTTCTCAGCCTTCAGCGCTCTAGCAATTCTCAATGAACTGTTATTGCACAGCTAAGTTGTCACACAGCCCATCTCATTTGAGGTGCTTCTGGACATCAAAAGCTGCCCCTTAACTGAGATCCCTTCCCAAGCCCAGCTTCAGTCCCAGTGAGGCATTCTGTCCTGCCCTATCACAAAGAGGATGCCGGAAGAAGAGCCTATGTAACATATATATGTATATATAACTGTCTGCACCCAGTGAGCAAGCGGCTTTAGCCACTGCTCTCTGGGAAGCGGAAGGGCTAAAGAGGCTGATAAGCTGCAATAAGCCGGTGTGAGGAGGAGAAAGGCACAAGAAAAGAGCAGCTCTCTTCAGAGACTGCTGTCAAACATCTGGCTGGGGAAGAGGAGAGGAGAGCTCAAATCCACTGTTCCTTGAGCCCCTGATGCTGATGGAATGGGGAAGCCAGCATTGCACCAACTCCACTGGTGCATCCAGGAGGCAACCTGGCGACATCCTTTGGATCTTCAGCTGAGAGCGTCTCTGCTTGGAGGTATCCAGGGCACAGCTCACAAGGACGGGGAAGGCTGCACAGAGTGCTTCTGTCCCGAAGGCAGGGGGAAGGGAAGAGGAAGAAATCCAAGAGGAGAAGGCTAGACAAACACAGCAGGCCTCATGCTTCCTTCAATAAGGGAATATCTGAATGGTGGGGAGAGAAAAAAGAAAAAGTAGTCAAATTTCTGCAGTTCAATGACAACAGAAAAACTACTGTTGAAAGCAGGACAAGCTTGTGATAATGCAGTCTTCTTATCATCATACCACAGACCTCTGGAGGGTTGCCTCAACCTGCCCCTGCCAGCTTCAGCCTTGAAATATCTCAAAGGACAGTAAACCCCATCATGTCTCTGGGTGCCCACTTGGGCCCTGCACTAGTCTCCTAGCACAGAATGTTTTCCCAAAGCCCAACTGAATCTGCCAAAGTACAGCTTGTGGCCACTGTCCCATGTTACATCAACTGGCTGAGAAGGGTTTGGCTCCAGTCTTTTCACCTCCCTGAAAAGTAACTGTTGGCTTGGCCCATAGCTGCTTCTTCACCAGCTCCTTCAGTCACTCTCAACAAGCCCCCATCTATCTTGGCAGGCCTCCAACAGAGCCCACCCAGTTTCTCCACATCTCTGTTGAACTGGGGATCCCACAGCAATATGCAGTATTCCCAGTAAAGCCTCACCAGTGTTGTTTAGAGGAAGGTAATAATTTCCCTTGGAAATGAGTTTCCTTCTTTCCCATAACCTCAGACATCTTTTTAGTTCCTCAAAATGTCCAAGGCATGTTTCTTACTGTGACAGGGATGGTTGGAAGTAAAAAGAATCACACTTGCCCTTATCTAACTTAAAATAAAAAATGCAACCTCATCCAGTAGCTGCATCTTCTTCATCCTTGAGCCATAAGCACAAGCCTTACAGTCTCCTGCTGCAAGGGGCAATCCGCTGCTCTACAACAAGCCTGAGACACAATACATGTTTTCAGGCAGTGATAAAAATGACAGAGTGCAGAGGCAACACCCTCTAATTTTGACACTATGGACTTGTTTTGTTAAGCTTCGCTCCTGGATTTCTGCTGTTTAAGCACTTGAGGTTCAACGCCTGGCTCAGGATATGTTGCTATCCGACCTTCAGCAGAAATCCCCTTTAACTGTTTTTACCGCAAGGGTTCTGCATGACATTACTACGGCTGTAGGGCTTGACACTACGGAAAGAAGACGCTCTGTCCTGAGCCACCTACAAGCCAGTTACACTTCTTGTCTAAGACAAACAATGTCTGTAGAAGCAACCTTAAGCTGCAGCTTCATGTCAGCTCTGGCACTGTAAAACCACTCCTTCAGGGAAGAACAGAAGTGGAGAATGCAAGATGCAGTAGCTGTTTAACAGACTAGCCCCTCTGCCCTTACAGCATGTTCAAGCACATCCCTTTTGGATCTTCTTGCATGCCATGGCTGCAGCACTGTATGCACCACACAGTAAGCATTTACTTAAACAGTCTAAAAATGAAGAAGCCCAAACATCACAAAGGGTGTGTATTCCAAGCATAACCTCCCACTCCCACCAACTTGTTTTGCACAAACACAGCTATTTTACTGCATTTGCACTGTGATGTTGCCATTTCTCTGCAAACCCTTTGCTAAGGCAATGAGAATGAACAGAAGAACCCCAACAGTCTTTCCAGGCTGCCCTGGCTTCCAGTCTTGAGTGCCACATACTTCAGAAGAAGGTATTAAAACACTGCTTATACATATAAGTTGTGAAACATGCCATGGAGACTGGGACATCTCTTTTCAAAAGCTCCTCCTTTGCCTGACATACATAGCAACATTCCTTGCCATTTTCATTCTAGGTAGTCAACTGCAAGGACCTACTGTTACAAGGGTCTCATTCAGTGCTTGCTGCCCAAGTTACATACCATCTGTGTATTCCTCAGAGGAAGTGAGTGATAAAAGGCTCTGTATGTCACTGCTTTCTGAATCTTGGACCTCTTTGCGTACAGGTCTACTGCTAGCCATGCCAGCTACCCAGGAAGAGGTAGCAGCCTGATGCACAAGAACAGTTTCAGAGCGCTGACAGCCACTGGCTTCACACAGTCCAGAATGTCCAGGGGCTTCATCTTCTCTTTCAATGCTATTGCGAGCCCCTCGGTCCTGCTGTTGCATTTCTCTGGCTCCATTCTGACCAGCTCCCTCCGAGAGCACAATCTGCACTCGGGAGTCCGAGGGTGGAATGCAGTTCCCTGTGCTGCCATACACTGCTTCTTCATAGGATGGCAAGGCCACTTGGACACCATCCACCATGATGGAGACCTGATCTCCAGACACACCTTGGTCTCGCCTTAAAAAAAGGAACAAAAGGGGGGAGGAGGAGGAGAAATCAAGTTGAGTATTTATATTTTAATGTTACCATGAACTCCAGGAACCTCCCACAGCAGAACTCTAATGAGCACCACTGACTTATTTACGGGAGGACAAAAACATGAATGGTGGTTTAACAAAGTCAAGCAAGCATAGCCTTGCAGCCCTACTGTGAATTGCCATAAACATGAACAGGGGCTGTAATTCACAGTGCCTGATGGATTTAGCAGCAAGAGCTGAAAAAGGTTACAATGCTTCCCAGCTCACCTGCCTCCAGCTAAATCTGACAAAGATCATGACTCAGAGCCCTCTGCTGTCAGCAGATAAAAAACAAGCTCTGACCACTGCTGATTTCAGTTTGTTACACTGATATACTCTGCAACACTCAGCACCGCCTTTTCTGCCGCCTTTGCTGCTGGTGACAAAACCTCTGGTGGGGCAGCTCTTAAACTGGCACAGTGTGAACAACCTCAGCTCACAAATAACCTAGGCCAGAGTCCTGAGACTGAATCTTTCTTTCCCAGTGGTTTGGATTTCCTCAGAAAAGGACAGGCTCCACTTCTCAACCTCCCCACTGCTGGACAGCCATGTCTGCTCTTCTTTAAGTAGCTGGTTCAGAAGAGAGACTCCACAGTGGCTTTGCTGACCTCAGCTGGCAGCAGTGTTATGGCCAAGTCCTTCTTCCCATCCACAAACCCAGGACAGGAGGTTTCTCCTCCCACAGTGGGGAACAATGGCAGATTTACATGCTAGTCAGCAGTACTGCCTGCATTCACGTCCATAGGATCTCACAAAGAGCCTGGGGGAGATGCATATATATACCCAGACACATCCTTTGGTAGCTATTCAGGGCTGCAAGGCACAGGAGATTACCTATAGCCAGTTTAGTAGGGATCATAACTTTTTACATTCAGAGCCAAGGAAAAAAAAGCAAAGGAACCACTCATCAGATGCATGTTTGAATGGGTCCTGCAACTGGGTATCACAGATCACCATTTCAGACTACTGCTGGGCCAAGGGGCAGAGGTGCCACTGAGAGTTAGGCAAGTTGCTCCAAAATGGATGTCTAAACCAAGTACCTTAATGCATTTCTGTTGCAAAGAAACAGGATGCCTCTGAGCCCCTCCAAACCCCAGCTACACTTACCTGCTATGATGGAACGACTTCAGCTTTGGCTGCAACAAAACAAACAGCACAACCAAGAGCAGAATCAGGGCGACAGAGCTTGCTGTGGAGGCTACTATGGACAGTGTGGGTACTCCAATTGTTGGAGGAGAGTCCTTTTCTACAAAACCAAGAGGAACACAAAGTAAAATGATCCACTCCTTTAAATCACTGTCATAAAAAACATCCACATTGTCTGGTCTCAGGAATTACACTTGGGCACATACGTGAGGAATCGAAGCTCCCCATATGGTCAGGGCATGCCAGCTCTCCCATACAGAACAGTTCAGAGCCCAGGCTGACATCTCTACAACAGCTATACATGGAATGTAAAATAGAACATGCACATAGAAGCGTCCTTTGGAAAAAACACAAGGCACACAGAAAAGCAGTGCAAGCAGGCCATGGGAACTTATAGATGGTGGTAAGGGTCATGTTACATACAGATCTGGCTGAGCAAAAGTTGAAAAACGTCCTATGTCACCAGCAAGGCCAATAATTGTCTAGCACAATAAGCAGGATATTCTAGGCCAAACAATAGAAAAAGTTCCAAATAATGGGTTTTCTTGGCTAAAGGAACAGCCTCCCAAAGGAAGGGGTGGAAGTCACCTGGGTGGGTACATTTAGGACACAGCAAGCATTCAGTTCCTCTCTCACACAAACATATGCCAGGAACAGAGAGGGAAGACAGCTGTTGCTTCAGGATGCAGAGTTTTCAGTGTTAGATACATGTGTCCTGTTCACATCACTCCTAACTTTCCTTAGCTGAGCCCTGTGACTGTATGGGAACCAATCTGGCTTTTAAAGGGCCATTGCAAGACAAGAATAAATTGGGTATGGAGGGAGAAAGGCCTGCAGCTGGTATTGCTGAACACATGCCTAGTTCTTTCACCTCCCTAGAGCAAATAGCTGCCTGTATATGTGTTGCCACTGTTGCTAATTTATGTCTTTGGTAGAGATCTGAAAAACCTCACCTCTCCATCGGCAAATACTATTGTGTATTTCACATTAGAGATATTCCCATGTATGCAATTCCTTTTTGCTACATTCAACACATTCTTTGGGAGCGCAGGTCTCAAACTGCATGGGGATGCAGGACACACATGCAGGTAGGGATGAGGGAAAGAGCAGCATGCAAACAGGAGAAAAAAGCTGGAAGACCACTGGTTTTAAGCCTCCAGCCTGAAATCTATGCCCAGAATAGGCATATAAGCTGGAGGTCAAACCTACTGGTTATTTTAAACTTGTTTTTCTGAAGTTTTTCAGAAGTAGCTTGATCACTTAGCAAGTTAAAAATCCAAAACAAACCAACCACAACAAAACCACAAAACAACCAAACAAAACCAACCCAAAATAAACAAAAAAATCCAATATCTGGTACATTTTTCTCTATGGCAAATAGGTTTGACTAAGGATCTCCATTTTCAGCATTACTAAGGGCTCTCTGAGTATGCTGACAGGAAAGAGGGTGGACAAAAAAGAGTGCTCCATTTTCTGCATCAGTACATGACGCTGTAAAACTGCTCACTATTTGGGGTACACTCCAGCACATTTACCAGCTCATATTCCAACAGGATGCTAACTCATACAATAAACTGTCAAAAGGCTATGGGGCTGACAGGCTCAGAGCTATACAAAACATCTGGTAACTGCCAGAAATTTCATTTACTCTGCAAAGAGCAGGTGGGATTTTACCCCTTACCAACTACGTCTTTCTCATTACTGTTTCCTAACCTCATCATCCTTCTAGCCCTGTGAAAGAAAGCAGCTAGTTAAACATCAGCTGACCAGCTGTTCAAAGCCTGTTCTGTGAAAGCAATGGCTTTTTCCCTGGGTCAGACTTCTGAGGCTTCGTATGTTTGATAAGGCCACTGATCCTTCAGAATGCTAAAGAAATCTGAGGGATTTCTGCTCATTACAACACAATCCCTTCAGCTTTGATGTAGACCAAGTGCCACCAGGCGGGAATGCCACCCAGGGAACACTTCCTGCAGTAGCAGAGATTTGTTCTCCAGCCTGGGTGTAGCAAGAGGAAAGGAACCACCATGGAAAGAAAGCTTATGCTGATTTGAAAACCCTCTTCAGGATCTGGTCGCTGCCAGGTAAACTCCCAGTTCCTTACACATCATAGGAAGGGGTTATAGGAGTGGCTGTGACAGAGACACCGAGAAGACAGTGTCTTTGGGACGGGACTGGATGTTCTGCACGTTGTAGGTATGCCGTGAGCTCCATAAAGAGCTTGAAGAAGGTACTTTTCCTGTTTCCTTCTGATTAAGCTAACACATTTTGCTTTATGGATTACTGGACTTCATCCTGGAGTGCACGCTTTGCTGATTCAGGATGACTGAGCAGTAAGACTCCATCAACAAGCCAAACTTGAAGAGGGAAGGCAGTTCTCTCTTTATGCAGTATGCATGCTTTTAAAACCAGAAAAGCTGTAGACAAACTAAGAGCTGTATGATGAACATTTTCCTGCAAACCTTTTTACTTTCCTGCTTTGATGGAGGAACTCCTGCTCAGCTAGGAGACACCCACAAAACAAAGCTGTCCACTTCCATTTGGAGAGAAGCAGAAACCATGTCAGCAGTGTCCTTTCCTGCCAGTACAGTGAAAAGCAGCACCATCGAGCTCTTTACCAAAAGAGGCCAAGTTACTTAACCTGTCTGCATGGAAAATTGGCTCTACATACTCACACATGCACTTGCACACATGTGGACATACAGGTACACCACAGAGAGAAATGTGCTGTCATGAGAAGCAAAACCAGACAGCAGGGACAATGCTTCAGTTCAGCCTCTACCACCTCTGGGATGTCAAAACAAGAGGCTCCACATAAGTAACAAGTTGCCTCCTTTACACTCCTTTCCATGGGTTATCTCCTTGTGTTAGGGACTCTGCACCTGCATCTCATGGGCTCTTAATAGAAGGGATGTTTTTAATGAACAGCTGTGATTATGAGCCCCATTTATACAATTGCTGGAGTAATGAGAGCATCTGTATGGACATCCTCAGCATCGCACTGAAGCAGTGTTTAAGGGTAATCTAAAAAGCCAACGCAAGGGCAATTCTAACTGTTCCACTGGAGTCAGGGAGCACTCACCCGGGCTGAGCCTGCAGCTGACTTCCATGGCTGGGTTCCACTCTCCATTCTTGCAGGTCAAGTATTTATAATCTCCTTTCAGCATGTAGCCTTCGACACAAAGATACTCAATGACACTGCCTGATGTCAGAGGGTTGTTGCAGGGGCTAGGGTGGCACTTGTAGCCTCCATTCTCAGGCTGTGGTGGCTGGGGACAATCTAGGGAAAAGAGAAAGCATCATGGAGGATATCTCAGAGAAAGACATCTGATGCACAATAGATAAGGCACATATACAGACTTCCACCTATGAACAACCACTAAATCAAGAAGCTACCAAAACCAAGAGGAAAGACTGTTACACGATGGCATAGAACACTGCTGAGTTTCATCTCTGATGTCTTCTGTGATTGCTAAATACTGCTTGTCACCTCAGTAGTGCAATCTAGTTTGCAGTCACCAAACTGGTGATATTGTTGAACAGCGACACAATAGAGATTCCACATGAAAGAGGTGCAAAAAATCTTTGGCAGTATCTTTTTCCCACAACTCAGGTGAAATACAACCCTCAATAATCAGGCTTTCCTATTAGCCTGACAAGGAAAAAAGTGTGAGACCTCTTACTGAAACAAATGAAGAAAGCAAACACTCCATTACATTATGGGTACAATATCAAGGTAGAGACATTGCCATAAGGCACCCTGGAAGTCACACTGATTTTATCTATGTTACATAGATATACCACCAACAGTATGGGAAACAAAGCTCTGCTGCAGTAGGAATAAATATTCTAGTTGATTTTAAAAAGGAACTAGTTATACGAAAAAGGCATTTCTAAAAGCCCCTCTGTTTACCTATGTGAAGTCTGGAACGCTGTAGGCACTTTACAATTCTCCTTACATCTTCCCTATGCTGACTAATGGTATAGACACAGCGCATGCCAGAAATTTTCCTGTAGAATTTTTGATAGCCATTCAAATAAAAACAACAAATAATAACTGAGGAAACTGCCCTAAATCCAGGATATTCGTATTGCGTAAATTTCCTCTCCTCTGGCAGGTCACAGTGACCCTGCAGAACAGCCCCAACACTGTATCTGTTGGGGCTGAATGAGGGAGAAATCCAGATTTTTCCCTTTAAATTCACATCAGCTTCCCAAACTTCACATAAGAAAATACTGCAAAGACCCCTCTTGAAAGATCTTGCAGCACAGAAAACCAGCTAACCCACCCACCCTATCCCATCACAGCATGGTGATCCAGGCCTGCCCGTAAACCCTAACGCACACATTCCCACCTTCCGCCTCTAAGTGTCCCACTTACTGTGGGACAAACAGCAAGGAACAGCTGGGTGAAGTTCAAGTAACTGGATTTTGGGAAAGGTTTAACCTTCATTCCGCTGTGGAAAATTTTGCTACACTGCTGCAGTGGAGGTGACCCTTGAACTTAATCACATGTGTGAATGCATCATAGGTACTGCCTTGTAAATGCCAGTAAATCCCGAGATGAAGTGCTGAGCAAAGCCAAAACCCCTCTGGTATGAGGTCTGCCAGCTTTATAACAGCAATTCAATTTACTTCTTGAGAGAAGAGGTTAACAGGGGTCTAAGCACCAGCTCTTCAAGATGACTTTGTTCTTGAGGAGATTTATTCTTCAATAAGCTTCAGAGAAGACACTGTTCCATGCCTCCCGAGTATTAACTGTTGTCTCTTCTGTTTCTTTATTTTTCCTTTCTGCAGTAATTTCCCATTTTGTAGCCAGTATTTTAACCCTTTGCCTTGTGAAGCTAAAACTTGCTTTCACTTTAAGCCTGTCCAACACACTTAGGGTCAGCTGGGATCGGCTAAAGAGACTGATTCAAGGCACATTTCACTTTCAGGCACACAGAGATATACCCTGCTTCATCTGCAGCCCAGGAGAAGGGTTTCTTGATAAATAGCAAGGAGCCATCTGAGCACCAGAAATCTTCTCAGCAGTTTAACTTGTACCTGTCTAGATAATGGTGGACAGCCTTGGGGAAAAGCTATTCCTGCCACAGCAGCAAACAAAACTCAGGTGCAGAGAGGACAACCTCCTTACACCTTTTTATGCCAAACGAGATACCTGGAATTGCTTGTGAGCCACATACGGCATCTTTCTAACTGACTGCAGCAAACAGAGCTTGTTCCTGCTGCTGTCCCTTCTCCTGACTGTGACCACTGTGCCAGGAGTTCTTTTGGACCAGGCAGCAGCTCACTGTTTGGTTCCCCTTCTGTTGTAAAGTGCCACCTACACTGATGAGTTATAAATACCACATCAGTCACTTACAGAACCCTGGCTTGGCCTCCTCACTCAAGGGCTTGCAGCTATGCAACTGCAGACTGGTTTTCTCCTCAGCTGCACTTGGCACACAGAATGAGAGAAGCAGCTGATAAGTGTGTTCAGTCAGTTGTCCCTGATTCATCCTCTTCACAGGGAAGAGACTGCAGAATTAGCCACCTACCTCTTCCCCCCTGCTCTTCTCCCCTTTAGCTCATTTGTCTTCACAGCATCCAAGAGAGTCACAAGTATTTTAAAACATCACCTTCACGGTGACGGATGGAAGAAGACTGTTTATGTGCTGAGTGAAAGACCTGGATCAGGCAGCCAGAACACCAACACCCTCCACCCTCAACCTGACTTGAACATCTCTGGGCAACCCTGACTTCCTTGGAAGACCATGTGAACTGTCCTTTGGCAAGGCAACCTGAGGGGAACAGAGCATTTCAGAGCCTGCAGCTTTGGAGAGGACTATTAGACAGTGCTGATGGCTTTAAAGATTGTTAGAGGTGTCCCAGGCAAGGGCAATTAGGTAGGTAAGATGAACTGGTGGTACCTGAAAACCTAAGGAAGTCAAATACCTCTGCCTGCTGCTGGACCAAGCTCCCCTTCCCTGGTATCTCTGACAGAGCTCAGCACCTCTGCAAACCAAGTCCCATCTCACTGTAACACAGGCACCCAGGAAGCTCAGAACAGGCAATGCAGCATTCCACAGCAGTGACCGGTTCCTAAGTTTTCAGCACCCTCAGCTTTCACATACTCTATAATGAGTTTCTTCAATTGCCTCCCTACATATACTCTAAAATGAGGCTAACAGAAGAAAAGGTAGTCTGATTCTGCACTATCATTTATCGCACAAAACACCAGCAAAGCTTATGCCCCAAGTTTGCAGCTCAGGGCGTAAGTTTTGCTGGTGTTTCATGAGACTGTAACAATCAACCCACTTCCCAATAGCCTCAGCCCAGGCTCACAAGGGCACTGGGTTATACTTGAAATACAAAGAAACATGCAGGAAATTTCATCAACTCCTTCCCTGAAACACATGTTCTTGGAAACATCCCAGAGCTTATGAGACATCTTAAAACAAATGTTCACACCAGGTAGGGAAGAGAAAGAGAGCCAAGATACGGAAGTTTTCAACTTCCTAGTGAGTTACCAACATCCTACACTTGCATTTTGAATCATTACATTTCGAGGACGCACCAAAACAGTGTTTTGAACACAGCAGCACTGTGCACAACAGGAGAAAACTCTACTCCCAAAGGCCCCATTTCTAAGATACTGATGTTCATGACTGCTCCTGAGAGAGCTGGTTCTCTGCCAGCATACTCTGCTGGAAAACAGGAAGGAGATAACAACTGACGAGAAGTCCAAACATTTTGAACTCTGTTCAGAGGTAAGGAAACTGTCATTTCCAGATTGACAGGCAGAAATAAAGTTATGCACTGGGGTTTCTGCAAGTGTCATTCTAAAATACTAAGTATCTAACATATAGACTGTTTTTATACACAAGTGAGAAACTTTTAAACCAGTATATACCCACACCTAGTTTCCCATCATATCATTCTGTGTCTATGTCACATAAGAAAATACTGTCCACTTGCTTTCTCTTCTACCAGATTCACAGACAGCTATGAAGGGTTGGAACATGGCTTCTTTTAGAGATTGAAAGAGATGTCAGTTGGACAAATTGATTAACCTGATCACCAAAGGATGAAATGGACCTTCCATGTGCTGTCTGAGCTGAAGCTGAGCTGTGGTCCTGAACACTGACCTGATAAAAGAGCTACAAAACATTTCTGTCATAAAGTAAAAATGACACAAACCCAAGCCACGGTCACAGATAATACCACAGACGGAAGCATGTGGTATATTGTGTGCTGACATAAAAGCAAGGGGTTTATATACTCAGAACACAAACCACAGGAGCACAGCTGAACCTTGATCTCCAAGAGTGAAATTCCCAGAGAAGCAGATGATTTCCAAAGCCCAGGCAGGAGGTACCTGTTGTGGCAAGGACCAAGTACAACACATTTCACTTACACATACAATGTAAGATTAAAACAGTCTGACTGGATAACGGGCACAGAACTATACAAACTCCCTAGTAGTGACCTATGCATGGGCGCAACACCCTACAAGAGGTGACCAATACCCATCTCTCTACAGTCTTGTTTTGCTTGGTACTGTGTTTCTTTTTTCAACTAGTAAGCCTCCCAGATCCTAGCAGGGGCATCACACCCCTTTTACCTGCACCAAGCACCTGAAATGTGTTTCACACTCTTTTGCTGGTTAGTCTGACCACACAGAAATGAATCCTCCTTAACTGAATGCATTCTTATATGGAAAAAAAAAAAAAAGCAACAAATAAACCCCAGAACAAGACAACAAGAGCAGACAAGATCATCATTGCTAGAGTAAGCAGCTCTAGGTTTGTAAGTGTAGAGCACAAACCACTGCACTGCTCACCTCTGGTGGGCAGACAGATGGGTACAATATTGCTTAACAAAGGGATGTTTTGCACTTATTGTCCAGAACCATTTCTTCTACTTCTCCACAGCAAGGTGCAAAGGTCACCGTAGCTAGGATGAGAACAGTTCTGACAAATCAGAGTTGCTGTTTATATGAGTCAGGCCCAAATCCCAGCAACTACAAGAGGAAGGTGGACTGAGCCTCAGGTAAATTCCTCACTGACTATATGAGTGCTATAGCATGTTTGACCATCCTCAGAGCAGTGTCAGAGGAATCCTACATGTCAGTGCTGAAGCATTCTGAAGGCAGTCCTGGTAAACAATGTCTGCTCCACTGGATCCCCCAAACATGCGCCCTGTTTGTATATGTTAACATCTCTTGACTTTTTAGACAACTGCAACTTTTGTGGGATATGAAGACTGGAAATGGAAGATCCTAAGCTCAGTACCTCTCTTCCCTTATCTACAAGACGTAGTCCGTATAACTGATGTTATCAAGGCTCACAGAGGAAGAACATCCTACAAACAAAATCCACACTCCTGATCTAACAAGGCAAAAATTCCCCTGGCTAGTCCAGTTAAACCTGTCATGATTGTCTCATGCCAGTGTGTCCTGCCTGGTAAGCAAACATCTCTGTGAACACAAAGCAACCGGTTAAATTGTCCTAGGACTAGAGGCCATACTATTTCCTTCATGGAAAATAGTAAGCAACTGAATGGATTTTGCTAGCAAGAGCTCTGGCCACCTTTGCTAAGAGAAAAAGAGACATGGTTTTTTCTCTCTGCAGAGTTTCAGCTCTTGCCAGCAGGGCACTACCCAACCTCTCCACTAACCTGGCCATTTAATAAACCAATAAGGAAGCAATTTATCCCTCCCTTAGCCCAGTTCTTGGATCCCTTCTATTTACTGGATATATTCCCAACCTCTGTCACCGGCAGGCAGTGAAGCATGAATGTGACCTAATCAGATAATGGTGCCACTATCATGCCTAGCCACAGCATCAGGGTAACCAGCCAAAGTTGCCAAGCTGACTTAGCAGCTTCTTGAGTAACAACAAAGACAACACATCAGGCTCCCAGTGCTGCTTAGACCACAGTGCCTCAGCTTACACCTAACAGAACACACTGTCCAAGTTTCTATGCAAGTAACGTCTCGGGGGGCAGTTTTAAACATAGCTTTTCCTCCTAGAGAAATGGTCATCTCAAACCCCATCACATTTGTTAGGGAAGGACAGATCCCTACCTAGCATGTGATGAACTTAAAACCCTGCTATATACCTACTGCAAGAAAAAAAAAACAGAAAAGCAGCACCGAAACTAAAAGCATGCAAACAACTGGCATACACACCATTTCCAACAGCAAGAACTTGTTTATAGACCCTTCCCAAATAACAAACAGGGAATTCACTGTCCAAGTTAGCCGCTTTTCTGCGGTGACATCCTGACTGCAGAACAAAAACAATACCAAAAGCTCCTTTTTGGGTCAGGATTTTTTTCCTCTTAAACCAGAGTCTTGAGTCACTCATAACGTTTCCTTCTGCCTGAGGCAGAACTGGCATGTGGCTCCAGGCATCTGCTTGCAAAGCAGGAGATGACTAGGGGGGAGAAGACTAGGTAGCTTCGCTTTCAGTGTGAAATCTAGACAGGCAACATCCTTGTTTCTCCTGTCTTTTGCTGTGCACACAAGCCAGCCTATATCCAGCAAAAGCCACTTTTGGAATCCCCTCCTCCATCAGCAGCAGTTTTGCTTTAGTAAGAAGCAAGTCTGTTACCGTTTCATGCCCTATTTAGACTAGCTACATCAACTAAACACCATTTTTTCCAAAGCAAAAATCACTTCCCAGACAGCTGGTCTGCACACAAAAAGAACTACATAAGCTCTGATCAAGAGTACTGCCTCTTCCTCACCCACACCTTCCTTCCTCCCTGTTGACGAAGCAATGACAATGGGATGCACTGCAGTGATAGAAGCACAAGTGGTAAAAGCAAAAGCAGTCACCTCCATCTGCATGCTCCAACTAGTAAGAATGCCAGCTTCATTTCTGAGTGCTAAATACCTTCAGGTTTCCAATCAGTGATGTTTGCCTAGATGAAATCAACAGCTTTCAGCACAGCAGCTTCCCACTATGCACCCTCTGCTTCTGCATTGTCCTCCCCAGCCAAGCATTTGGATTAATTCCAGTGTCAGGCTAGGAAATGGCTCATCAAGTATTCCACAGATAAATGTCACTGTGTGTAACAGCAGGTCTGTGCTGAACACTAAGTGCCACATGCTTTAGACTGGGGTTTCTCTTGGCAGGCTGGCTCTGAAAAGCACAGTAATGGCCTGCTCTGGGAAGTATATTTGAGATTCTACCCTCTCCCAGCATCCTTAGGGACATCAGGGGGTACATTTTTTAGCTGACATAACTAAATTCCAATGTCTCCCACAGACATTATAAAGCCCTCTCTCTAGAGGGTAGGTAGATCTTTCCCAATGGAGGTGAAGCATGCTCTGCATCCTTTCCAGATAGGTTGAGGTGTTAGTGGGTTTTTGCCTATTGCCCACAAGTGTGCTAACCCACGTGTTTTAACTATGCAAATAAGAGTAGCTGCAGATACAACATCTGAAAAGGGACCCAGACTGAAGCTATCCTCTGCCAGCTGGAAGGCGTTGAGAATTCATCATGTTTCTAGCCGGAGACAGCATTCACACCATAAAGACAGATTACCAGATGCCCAGGTTTTCCACTGGTCTGTAATTTCTGGGGTGGAGATGGGGACTGGAACCAGACAACAGATTTTGAACCTTCTCCTTTACAGCACTCTGGCTTTCTCTAGCCCATGAGCAGATGGGTGATTTCCCACAGGGACAAACCCGAGACAGCAGCTGCTGCTGGGGCCCAGGCACAACAGCTGAGGCTAAAGGACCTCTTTATATTTTACTTACAGGAGGCAGAAGTCAACAAAAGACCTCCATTGTGAGCATACACACTTCTCTCCCTGACCCTGCCCCTAAAATATTTTAAGCCTTCCTGAAAAACACACTGCAAAACATAACCCTCTTTTGGGTTTTGCGTATTAACCAGGGGCCAAAGTCCACAGAAAAATAAGCTCTCTGTCTTTCCTGGCTCCAGATGCTGCTTACTCTGAAGTCACTGACGGAAGAACAAACTGAGCAGGACTGGAACCTTTATGACGAAGTTACGGTTTCCCTAGCAAGGGCATACCCTGAAGAGGAGGCTTATTTTACTTTATGCCATAATGTGGGTAAATGAGAAGAAACCAAAGCAGAGAGATTTGTATATATAAT
>JBCJKH010071013.1:0-10846 GCA_039877255.1 Loriculus beryllinus
ATAGTATTCTCCTTAGTAATTTTTAAATTATTAAGACTACAAAGTAATAACCAGATTTTTATTAAAACACATACTTGATGCAAATTAATTATCATAAATCACTATTTATGTTTATTGTTGTTGTTATGTTTATGTTTATTGCAACAAATTTATGCAAACAAAAACTTCACAGAACTAAGACAACAGTCCCACCAACAAAATGGAAAAAGTTATCATTTAACAATTCCTCTGCATTCCAGACCCACAGAAAATTTACTGATGTTCACGCACCGAGAAAGTCCTATTGAGGCACTCAGTCCATATCCTTAAACATAGAGGAACATCCCCCAAACACATACTGAAATATATTGCGACTGGTCGAATTTTACAGACAAATAAAACTTGGAGGAAAAAAATCTTCCTGATATAACTACAGCTTGCATGGTATTCAAATGATTCTGGATGTCCTTCTTTACTTTGAAGTATAAGCAGAAGCTGAACCTAGAAGTAAATGGTTCTAAATTAATTCACCCAGAGCCTATTCTGTTAGTTTCACATTATTATTATATAGTTGTAGTAGCTGGTCTTTTGAGTAACTTAATCAAATTTGGCTTATAGTCATTCACATTATGGCACTGATAAAAGCAAACTGGTCTTACCCATGAATATCAGAGATTTTCCCTTTGAGAGAGAAACTGCCTGCCATCAACTGATTCACTTTATACAGCATGCAACTGCCTTATCTACAGGGAAAAGGAACTCAGCCACACATTCACAGAGGGTCTCCAGTGACATGTCCAGCAGCCCAGCAGAGGCTAGCTACCAAAGCCCGAGGAAGTTTTGAAGTACAGTAGGGAATCAGATCAAGTCAGACTCGATGCTGCTTTTTATATTTTCCAGAAAATATCCTGAGACCCAGCTACCTGATGCTGTCCTTTTACATCGGCTGATAATGGCAGTCAGGGTGCCACTTTGTATATAGTGAATGTTCACTGTGAAAGCTGCCACTTTCAAAGTTTTTTGCATTAAAAACTCATTAATTCACTTTCAACCTAGAACAATACCAAATCTAGGTGGACAGGATAGAAATGCATACACACAAGGAGACAAAAGGCCCTTTAAAGAAATGGAAAAGAGTGATTCAGCAGGAAAAGGAGGAAATAACTTTCCCTACATCAGTATTAAACAAGAGTATCTCCCAGGGTAATATTTTTATTTCCAAAGATAATTTTATAAAAGATAATAATACACCAGCATTAAATATTAATTATTCCTATGCAAACTAACAGTTCTGCAATGCTGTATTCTGATCACTAGGTACTTACAACTACGTAATGGAGTACAATCTTGTATCTGTAAGTTGCTGGTAACCACTTCCAAGCCCCCACAAGCCACCTAACTAGAATACAAAGGCTAGGAAGATGGGAAGAAGTGACCACATAAAAAATGTATTTTGCCAAGACACCTTTCATAAATAATATGCATGCTCTCTCCAGGCAAATCTTGAACTATATGATGGCCTCCACCCGAAGAGTGAAAAACACAGAACTAGGAGCTTTAACCATAGCTGTCAGAAACATCACCTATGTAGTTTCTGCTCACAAAGAATGCATAATCTCTGCCCAGCTGGACATTTGAGGAATTCACAGAATCATAGAATACTTAAGAGATGGAAAGGAACTTAAGATCATCTAAAATCATTCAAGAGCTAGCAGAAGACAAGACAGAAGACTATTTTCCTGAGTTGGATTCAGATAAAAGTACAGATTATAAATGAACTCAGAAATATACAGCAGTATGATTATAATATTTCATTTATATTATCCCAACTAGGAGAATCTTCTCCCAGAAGTTATACCATGCCTTTTCTCATGTGAATACAATTACTCTTTCGTAAAAGTGAAAATTCTAACATTCCATTAGAAATGTTAAAACAGAGAAGGTATAAATACAATACTATTTTATACAGTTGAGAGATGTTCAAAGCAAGAATGGTAATCCATTCCCTTCAGAATATCAACAGGTACCACCTCATACCATACAAAGTATTGCTCACAAATACAGCTTGCTTTTATTTCCTTTAATTTTTTCCCTCCACAGGGAAAAAGAAAGGAAAAAAAAATCTAGAAAGAGAGAAAAAAACAAATTCAGACTTCCTGTGGATTACGTAAGGTGAAATAATGGTCACTTTGAGTCTATTATGAATAACCTTCACACCAAAACACCTGACCTATGCAATAAGTGAGCTAACAACAGAAGCTTTGTCACTCAATTTTTTAAATTAAGTCATGTTTGCTAGCGATGGAGAACACTTGAGATCAGTGAAAGGTATTACAGATTGCAAAAGTAAGGTGAGATGACATAGTGCTGTACCAAAAGAGCTGGAAGAACAATACTAACACATATTCCTTGGCATCAATTTGGGGGATCAATTTTACTATATATTTGTTAACGACAAGAGCATAAGTAGTATTAATAATACAAAAAAAAATATCACAGTTTGGGTTAGCTCAAAAAATCTGATACTGGCAATCACTGCTCATATGAGGAACAGAACATCACCAGGAAGACACGGATTAACCTTTAGGGCAAAAAAGAATAAAATTGGGGTAAAATTTAATAATGTGAGATGCAAAGACGTGAACTGATTATTAAGTTTCTGCGAAGAATTGAGAGCTCAGCAGCTGAAAATTACAGCGGATGAAACTGTGGGGACAAAGCTGATCACAGAGTAATTATGAGCTACCAACATGATGTCCCCATGGAAATGGAATGAAATTTTAAAATTATCAGGGAAGATATTTCTAGCAAACAGACATCAGCTTTAATGCAGTAACAAGAAGCTCTGTTAAAATCCTACTATTCTTGATTCTGATCACCTATGCCTAGAAAAGGAATTTAAACTGCAAGAGACAAAAGGTTTCTACAATGGTCAGGGAAATTTTGAGAGGAAACTGAAAACATTTGCTTTGTTTAGTTTAACGAAAAAAAGACCAAGGGGAGACTGCTGTAGGTGTCACAACTGAGATGCCAAGGAAAAAGAAATAATACTAATGTAAAAGAAAAAGAAAAATCTGGGAACAAGCACAAATCCATACAAAGCTGCCATTAATGTTTGGTGGGTTTTACACTATAAGAAGCTGAAGGTCTGCAAGAGCAGGAAATCAAACTGAAAGCGCAAGTGTGTCTTTCATTCTTACATTTCTACTAGAGACGATCATGAAAACACAGACAATTGAAGAAAAAAAGCAGAAACTTAAGGTATAGCAGAACGGGTACCAAGAGCAGGACTTAAGAAAAATGGAGAGATTGCCCTGGTGCTCAACAATGATTAAAAATAAGTTTGTAACTCTGAATGAAAAACCAAACCAAAACAAAACAAACACTCCACAACTTGGTAACATTTGGTTTCTCCTGTACTAAAAATATTGAGCTTTTGTCTCAATATGTAGAGTGGTATTAACAATACAAATAGTTCAGCAATTTCTTTCAAGCAAAATAGTTCATCAGTTCTTAAATTTCATCTGACTGCTCAGATCAACACAGATTAAAAAGTTCTTTGTACTTGAGTGGAATAAGCTCAAAAGTAACTAATGATAGCCCATTCCCCTTTTATCCTAATGACAGAACTGTTTCTATTAACTCTCTGTAGTCTACCTATGTATCTCTTATTTAATTATCCCACGAAATTACTGAAGTTTTTTTTTTTTGTTATAAAGTGTAAATATCCCTCTCTAGGCAAATAGGAAAACCATTTAGAAAATATAAACTTAGATTTATTAACTCACTAAAAACTTGTTATGTTTTACGTACATATTTACTACATTCTCACAAATGAGCTACTGCTCCAATACTGTCCTTTTGTGATTAGTTCAACAGGCATTACATAAGTCTAATCAGGTCATCTGTGGATAACCACAACTGTGGTTAAAGGAAACTCAAAACCTTTATAAAACAAAATAGGAAACAAGCAAAGGCAGACCAGAACCACGGCTGCATAGTCAAAATCTGAAATGAACTGCTTCCTTCCAATTCTTCAGTATCAAAACCTGCTTCTCCAAATACCCTACTGTCAATAGTGTTGTATCCTAGCATTAGTACTCAAGTTGTACCACAGGCCAAACCCTGATGATCCAAATCACTGCATTACATGTTGCCGACAAATTCAAATAATTGTATAATAAACAGTTTTAAAACAATGAAAAGAAAGAACTATTTCTATCCAGTATTTTACCTTCCAAATCAACTTCAAAATACCTGGCATATCATTTCCCAGAAGATAATGCACTGCTGGCAGTGTATATAAAAGATGGTTGCTTATAGAATCATAGAATAGCCTGGGTTAGGAGGGACTTTCAAAGCTCATCAGGTCCAACTCTCCTGCAATCAGCAGGGACATCTTCAAGTACATCAGGTTGCCCAGAAACACTTCCAGCCTGGCCTTGAGTGTCTCCAAGTACGGTGCATTCACTTCCTCTCTGGGCAACCTGTGCCAGTATTTTACCACACTCACTGCAAAAAACTTCTTTCTCACATCCAGCCTGAACTGAACTTCACCTCTTTTAGTTTAAAACCATTACCTTTCATCCTATCACAACAGGATGTGCTGAAAAGTCTCGTCTTTTAAGAACTGAAACGCCACAATAAGATGTCCCTGGAGTCTCCTCAAGGCTAAACAGCTCCAACTCTCTCAGAATTTCCTTCTAAGAAAGGTGTTCCAGCTCTCTGATCATTTTTGTGGCCCTCCTCTTGACCCTCCCCAACAGGTCCACGTCTTTCTTTCCTGTTCTGAGGACTCCAGAGCTGGATACAGTGCTCCAGGGAGTGGGTCTCAACAGAGAAGAGGAGAGGGGCAGAATCACCTCCCTTGACCTTACATTTGTTCTTGGAAAAATACAGAACATAAAGAGTGCAACATATTCTAAAAGTTCGCAGTCATAGATTTATTTTCTTAGCAAATCATAGATTTATTTTCTTAGCAAAACTATATTTATGTAAATCATGTATTCTAGTAAATTATATGTAAAATCAATTGAAATCATAAATTCTATATGTGTCTAGAAGGTAAACAGGTCCTATTTTAAACGACCATGCCTTCATTTTCTGACCTTAAAGAAGGCAAAGCTTTCCACCTTTTTAAGCATCTAAGCAGTACTGTAACACATGTCACGGTCTGGGAAAACCCTTCTCCTTTTATTCACTAAGGACATGGCTGACTAAAGGCCTAACTTGCAACCCCTGGGGATGCTAAAATTTATTACAGGAAAACATTTTCACCTTCCATCCTGAAGATGAAATTAGGAAGTGTTTGTACAGCACAACAGAAATTTATTTTCCTGATAAACAAAGAAATAAAAATTTAACAAAAAAATGCTGGAACCCTTTAGCAAAGCAAGTGCTTCCAGTATTTTTACAAATGGAACAGCAGAACAGGCAATGCTGCTGTGGGTATCTCTCAAATATTGCACAAAACGAAATTGCAGCCTAGTTAGATTGTGCACCTCATAGCTTGTTTCTTGATCCTTTTCAGCTCTCTCTTGTCCCTGAAGAGGAATAAAACAATTCATAAGAAAATTCTGTCAGTTCACTAATCCTAGCTTCTCATCCGCTTCAGAATAGACCTGACTTTTCTAAATATTTTGCATTAAAAAGTTCTCTTTCAAAGAAGAGAAATGTTAAAATTTGACATATAATTACCATTATCCTCTCTGCTAGCAGAAAATTATGGCAAAATGCCAACTTGCTTGTCTGCTACAGATAAGACATTTCCAAGCTTCCATCCTTCCCTTTAGAGAAAACAGAAGGGGAAGACCAGCCAGGAGAAAGCCTCCCCTGTCAGCTGATCCTGTAAGAAATAAAATTAATATTCTCCTAGCAGAAATCATTTTCCTCTGAGCCTGAGGTAAATGATATGCCTCACCATATGTTACGATGGTCCTTTCAAGAATGACAAATTTGATGAATTTTTCCTGGATGGTCTTTCTCTCATCCAATCTCTTCCCATCACCTCCAGCTTCTGCTGCAGGCAAACTCTCAAGAGGCATAAATCAGCATACCATCGCCAAATTATATAACTTCTACCCAGTGAGGATTTAGCCATTTCTATTTCAGACTTAGCACCAAAAAAATGCCTGTGCATTCTTCAATAATCTTTTCGATCTGTGTAGAGCTTTAGAGAATTACCCTGACGCATTGCTGAGCTTTGACATTGATATGCCCATTGCGAGCAGGGAACTCAGTCATTTTTCTTAAAGGAAGAACTCTGAGAAGATTATGTCAAATTATATCATATTCAGAACTAGCTCTAAACCAGACAAAACTCTGCTGCAGTTCAAATGATGGGGGAAAGACAAAAGAGAGTTTCAGACAAGTTCCTCTACTGTATGTAAAAATATAAGCATATTATACTTTTAATACAAACTCAGCTGTGCCCTCCTCCTCATTAATTTATCTATACTTCTAAGCAATCAGAATGTCTGAATACCTTTATGAATCCCCAGGTACCAGCTTATTTGCACATTATTTGTGCACCATGGTCCTTTCAAAGTTTTATCAATAAAATATAGACAGGCAACATAAACACAGACATTTTAAAAATCCATCCATGCATACACTCCTTTGCTATAAAATATATTGATTCTAAATGAGAATGATAATAAATAAAGTTTAATTCCAGCCAATATTATTCAGTAAAGCGTATACAAAAATAAATTTGCTGGATACGTCACTTACTCCAAAACTTTCCAGGCTGTTTTAAATGCTTATTTCAGTCATGCAAAAAAAGTGGGTTCACATGCTTAAGTATCAGAGCATAAACCTAACACTGGTCCTATGCAAAATACCCTTTGGAGACTTAGAAAACTGTAATATGGGATGACAGTTTCAAAGGTTGTGAAGGCAAGCCACTGCTTTGAAGGAAAGCTATGGGAAAAGAGCTGTTACACCAGTATGTTTTAGGATTAGGTTAGTAGTCTTGACAAAAAACATATGACAGGAAGAAAGCAAGACAGTAAAGAGTGCTTTATAAATGCAATTTATCACATAAATATGTAATATATCAGACAGATTATTACCTAATTTTATCACCCCTACAGATAAAAAAAATAGTAATAAATAAAATGATCAAGCACTCTATTCAAAAATCAATTCTGAAATGTGAGCTCTGAAAAAAACATTTGTTTTCTTGCAAGCTTAAAACGATGCACACAGACAGCAAGCAGACTAAGATTAAATGCACCAGCTCTGACTTGTTATCCCCTCTCTAGGAGGGGGACACAGAAAAGCTATTGAAGCAGCACACCTCACTAAAAGCTAAACATCTTTTTTGTGACTTTGCAAGGGCAGGCATCCACAGCCTAAACAGGGACTGGGTTAGAGGCAGCCTCCCTCTGGTTGATGTAAGAAGAACACAGAAAGGGGTGAAGAAAGAAAAGTCATCCCAAACAAGGAGAAGGCCCCAAAGCTCATGTTAGGATGCTATAGATTAAATTATAAAATTAGAGATACAAACTATATAAACTAGACAAAATCATATATATTTATGTATAAAAATGGGGAAGAAGGTATCTTTCTCTAGAACAATTCAAAATGTTCTAAAAATCTAATTGCCCATGCACAT
Organism: Loriculus beryllinus; assembly: GCA_039877255.1. Classification (NCBI taxonomy): domain Eukaryota; kingdom Metazoa; phylum Chordata; class Aves; order Psittaciformes; family Psittacidae; genus Loriculus; species Loriculus beryllinus. The sequence goes on from JBCJKH010071013.1 coordinate 7,598, forward strand.
ATTTTTTTTTTTTAATATTTAAAACACAGTTTTACACCCAGTAACACAAGGACATAGATCAAAATGTTTGGATCTCAAAAAAAAAAAAAAAAAGCCAGTGATTGCTTCAAAGATAAAAACTAGGATGAAATACCCAGTGGAACACGCAGAGTCTCCCAGAGGAGCTTCAAAAGTCAGACACTGCCAGCTTTTATATTTAAACTGCCTTTCAGCCAAGTACTTCAGTGCAAAGCACTTGTGAAAGAGTAAAAGTGTAAAGGACAAAGAAAGATAAAAGAACACCAAAACGAAGAAAATGTAATACTTAGACACATTCCAGTAAAGGGGACTTCACCAGTTTTGAAGGGGGGTTGGTGATTGGATATATGCTTGCCTTACTGTGATAAGAAATTGTTAGAAGAAATAATAATAATTAATAATAATAATAATTAGAAGAAGTCACCAATTCTTGTGAATACTAGTTCTATTAAACACTGTTTTCCACTGTAAGTAAAGAGAATACTGCAAACACCAGAGTGAAATTATACCTGAAGTGCAACAGCACATCTTCTGGAATAGCTCCATTGTAGAGACTCTTAAATAAAAATATTAACTATGGTGCTACGTCGACATTAACTCTGGGTTGTCTGGGGTTTTTTTTGGTTTGTTTGAGGGTTTTTTTGTCAAAAGTGCAAAGACTTATTTCTGTGATTCTTCATAGTCATTCTCTCTTACGTACACACACCATATATACACACATGAGGACAGTGAATAATTTCTCATCATATACTACTGCGTGAACTTGGCCTGCCTGACGGTAGCTATTGTTTGACTGTCTAAAACTTAAGTGATCAGATCTATCATGGTTAAATATATTCAGGATAATAAACCTCCCCCTTGTCCTGAAAGACATATTCTGCAGCAGCCACCTCCACCTTTTCTTCTTCCTCTCCCACAGAGAGGAAGAAAACCAGTGATGGGACCACTCCCCAGAGAGGACAGCAGACAGACACAAGATTCCTGAATTAGCCAGTTTCTTTCTGACTCTCATCTCCCTCCAGTGACCATCAGCGGAACCACCATACACATCCATCACCAGCACAGCCCTGTTTCAGTCCTTGTAGCAGCTCTCTAAAAGACTTCATGTTTTCCAAGTTGGTTGTAAAAAAAACAGGTGAGTTCAAAAGGCTAAGTGAGGAAGAAAAGATTCTGTCAGTTCTGCAAGCAAGCAGTCGTTACATAACCTCCACTGCTCAAAACCTTTTTAAAACTTCCTCTTAGGTTACAGCTGTGAGCCAATTTCCATGCAAATTTCAGAGAAAAGGGTAACTATAAAGCGAAGACATTCTCACCACAAGACAGTTGTCTCACTGAACTCCTCAGAGGGTACATGGCTTCAGCCTGTGCTATCTCCAATGTTTTGAAAGACTACCAGATGTACTTAGAGCACAACCTGATCACTGAGTTCTCAGACCAGACTCAGGAACTATATGAAGGCCCATAGCAACACCATATTTGCATTGGTAAGAAGATTTGACATCAATCCATCAGAGAAATATTCAGTGACAGGATTTCCACCCTCACTCTCATTCTCCACATCCTCTTTAAAATCCATGTCACTGAGGCATAAACACTCTCATTATTCAGAAAAACGTTTCAAAGTTTGATACAAAAATGTTATGCTATTTTCTCTTTGTTAGAAGAAATATAGATATCCAATACTGTGAAATTTACAGAAGTACACGGTTAAAGATTGACTTCGAACTGTGTCACCTGGAGAACAGTCTCAAATGGGAAGCAGCACTAGCTTTACTACCCGGGACTTGCAAAACTCAGTTGGATAAAATGCTGTAAATCTCCTGCACAAAGCTGCCTTTTATTATCGATACACTATAAATTGTACTTAGTGCCACACTTCATTACTTCTTTAGCCATATCATGCCATATACTGAAATCTCAAATACCAGGAAATTTAAAATAGCTATGACTAACATCACCAACAGAGATAACTCTTAAAATTGCTTTAGTTTTTGGATTGGCTAAAGAGACGAAGCCTTTTAGGTAAAAATAATAAATACATTTTAGTATGAAAAAACATTTAGGAAGCTAATGCAAATTGTAACTGTCTGCTCTTTGCAATTTTGTAACAAGATAACATCACCAAGACATTAGTCACAGTAGCATTGAATATTGTAATTATCACGCCTGTTTTATGTAAGCTATTTGAATTCTAATCTATGACCCCCAAGTTTTGATTTATTTCTACTTTTATTATGCAAAACAAAAAGTTAAGGAAATGGTAAAGGATACATTCATTAATTTAAACAGTTTTCAGATAAATTACTAAAAGTTAGGGTTTTCAGAAGTGAAGCAGAAGACGTGAAAAAACACATGAAGATTTGAGTTAGTTCTAAATAGCTGGAATCCTAATTTCATTAAATACATGTAAGGAATAATATTTTTGTTAGTTCCTCCCAAATCTATTTTTCAAGAACTTCTTGACTGCCTTTCAAGATAATATATGACGCCACAAATTCCACCTCAGATATATTTCAAGAATTACTGTGTTATTTCAACAGCCTGATTATTCTCAAATCCCTATATACTGCTTCTACATAACGATTCTTCATCAAGCCATCAACCCAATTTTTATTTTAAGGATAAGTTCAGCAGTTTAACATGCTCAGTGTTGTGTGCAAACTCAAAGGAGAGCAATATGGAAAAGGAGAGTCATGAAAAGAATCATTCAAATTTGCTATTTTACACACATTTCTAGTAAAATTTTTGAACATTTCACCTATCTACAGCATTTTCCAACTGCTGGCCAGAGACAATGTAAATCTCAATTACAGCCTCTGCCTTAACCTACAAAGAAAACAAGTGTATTTTGAAAAAAAATATATGGCAGCCAGCACCCAAGACACCTTGGGAACTTCGCTGAGAGTTGATTCCCACTTGTGCCTAAGAAACATACCAAAGTATTATATATGTATTATATATACTATATCTTATATTCTAAGAGTATAAAAGCAGGAGCCTCATGCGGCTAAATCCAAAGCCTCACCTATGGGTGGAAGCACCATGTAGGAATTTTCCCAACTACCTGCGACTCCTGGTATTGGCTGCAACGGGGTTTCCCAGCATGAAGTGTGGGCCTGGATGATGATTAGGTGGTAACTGGTGATGTATTTCTTCTTAATCTCTGTTCTCCCTATACAGTAACAATTTGATGCACTGCCGATTTTCCTCTGTGCTGTACATATATATATC
>JBCJKH010071015.1:11565-30445 GCA_039877255.1 Loriculus beryllinus
AAAGAATGGGAACAAAGAGCTGCAATAAATGGTCAATTTTCTCAGCAAAGAGACTGCACCAGTGGAATCCCACAGGGATCTTTGCTTGGGCCTCAGCTGCTCAACACATTCAGGAATGATCAGGAAAAGAAAGTGGAGAGATTAAGTTTGCTACTGATGATAAGTTTTTCAGGGGAAGAGAAACAAAAGTTGACTGCAAACACTCCATGACACTGAGTGATTGAAGTTCAAACGGCAAATGACATTCAAACTAGACAAATATAAAGTAATTGACTTCACAAAAAACAGTTCTCACTTTATCCACCCAGTGACTGATTCTGAATCAGCTGCTACCGAAACCAAAAGAAATCTTGGCTTAAAATAATATTCTTACTATCATACCTGTTCAATAGCTTAGGAATTATTATTACACAAAGTAAAATCTCAGAAAATGACATGCTACTGAGTAAAGTCAATGTTGTGCTCACATCCCACATCATGACAGTTTAGTGGAATTCTGGTCCTTTCATCTGAGGAATGACAGTAGAATTTAAGAAGAAGGCTGACAAAAATTGTCAAAGGTAACCAAATAACTTGCACAGAAGAAACAAATACATTTGCTTTATAGGACAAATTTCCATTCTGGTGGCAAAAAAAATTTAAAATGAGAAACAAATAATAATATACATCGAATTTCACAGTCATCAGTAGGTTTAGTATCTAAAGAAAGATTAATTATCTGTTCTGCAGATGAAAAGAATAAATGGCAGAGCAAGCTGTATATAAAATCAACTTTATATGCTGGTTCAGTGTTCTGTACATTGAGCAAAGCAGTCTCCAAAAACATACAGGAAAACTTCAGTGAGAGTTAGGATATTTTATTCCATACATTATAATAAAAGCATATTTTTTTCCTCCATTCAAAATGATTTATCCTTCAGACTCACAACTAGTCTGAACTGCAAGAAATGTGTCATACAAGTCTGAAACATGTTAAAAAAAGTAGAGGAAAAAAAAGAAAGCTGCATCTTAGTTCGCTATCCTACTACCAATAATAATTCAGGAGATTTTATTAATAATTTATGAAAAATTATAATCTTATACAGCCTGTTCTCTTTACTGAAAAATTTTACTGCTGTGATAACCAGAAGTACATGAAAAATGTGGTTATCCATCTGTATGCTGATCAGTGAAACCAAAAATAACATCTGAAGTTGAACATTTTGAGCAATGAGCGAAGGTACCCCAGTAAATACTGAGAGTTATTTCTCCTCACTTCCTCCTGTGAGATTTAAAAAGAGAAAAGGAAAAAATATCCATAACCTCTGACATACTGGACATAGCATTTAAATGCTGTGGTTTGCTTAAAAGGGCTGCTAACGTTCTTCCTCTTTGGCTTTATGGTATTTTTTTTTAAGTGGCAAAGAAAGTCCATATAGTTCAGAATAGGAAAAACCTCCCTGTGGTCTATGAATTATAACTTACTCTGTTCAGCATATCATCAAACATTCAGATCCTTGATTTTAGGCTCCAGGCAATAGCTTTTCTATTGCTTGTAGTAACATTTCTAACAGCTCCACTGAATTTACAGCAGTGTAATCAACACCTAGTATACCAAGTGTCCTGAACAAAAACATCACAAATTTTGCATCAAATTTATGTCAGGGACAACATAAAAGTAATGGAATCTATAATGAGAAATGAGCTGAATTTAAAGTATTTAACAGCCAAATGCCTTTGGCTACCCAGGGCACAATCCAATACAACAAGCCTGTGGGAACAGTAGAATAAAAGGCAATGGAATTCTAACGTAAGACCAGTATGTGCAAGGCAACAGCAAAAAGCTAACTTTAGAAGACGCAAACAAGTATAACTTTGTGAACAGTGTGAAAGGAAACTATCAGGTAATCCTGACATGTAGGGCCATTAGCATGCAGACTGTGCATAGATCAGTAGAAGCTCTCTAAGCCGTGGCCACTGATCATCTCAAAGTTGTGACGATTCACTTTAAAGATCAAAGTGAACAGCCGCTTGAAGGAGCTCCAGCTAAGTCCATTAACATTCCTCCTCCTGAGAATCTCTTTTTGTACAATACTCAAAATGCAGCAGAAACCATCATGCATTCAGACAATCAACAGGTTAGAAATATAAATGGCACTGAGATAACCGTTTAGGGGTTACGTAGATAGGGAAGGTATAGTATACAGCTCTCATATTAACATATGTAATATTAGAGAGGGATTTCAAACAGTTTGAAAGCAGAATTTCACAGACTAAGAAGAATTCATTGCATTGCTAACAGGATTTTCAATTTGACATGCAAATACGCATCAAAATTAATTCAGAAGTGCATGCTACATTTCTGTTGTTATGCTGCCTTCATTGACACTAACTTGCATTTTCCCCTGGTATCTGAGACTGCAGGTAACAGATTAGAAGAGACAGAATTAAGAGTTCCTTCACTGGCATTAACCTTGCCCTCATTTATTTATGGATGAAGCTTTGTGGTTTAACAAACACAGACATTAGCAGGTCAATGAGTAGATATTCAGAATTTTCTTGTGCAATCTGATGTTTACTGTACAAAGTTCACATTGTGAGCTGAAGATGTAATAATTTTGTAATAGATTTTTCTACAGTACACATCACTGTGGAATTTAAGTTATTTGTTAAGAAAATTAATCTTCATGGTGCTCCTTAAGGACAAGTAGGGCAAAAATTCTCAAAGTAATGGTATGATAGAGCCATAATACATATGAAATACAAGTTACTGGTGTGTTGGGGTTTTGTATTCATCTCTGGATTTGAGATTGGAGTGTGTGTGCGGTGGCTTTATTTTTTTGAGAAAATGAAAGCTTTAGATTAACTTCATGATCATCTGCTCTTCATGACACAGAGATAACTGACAGAAGTAGTGTCTTCTCAAAATTTTCCTAGTCAAATTAGTAATAAAGACTCTCTCATTTTGACTGTGAACTGTTTTACTTTTCAAAATAAGGAACATGGCACTTACTGAAAAAGAGTATGTTATTAATGAGTGCTTTAAATAATGAAAGTAAAAATCTGTTGGATTTAAGTTTAATCAATTTAAGCTGATTTAAGAGACCATCCAACATCTTCATTATTGGTGATAAATTGTTTCACAGTAAAATTATTCATACTCAGTAGCAAATTAAACTGTCATAATAAAATAGTGTTAAAGAAACAGTATCTCTTACCTATGCCTACATATGTTGTATGAAATCAAAAGGCAGTCATTTGTCATACTGTTATCTATAACATATTCCACTCCATACATGGAATAAAGTCATGTAGCTTATTTAGTACAAGTTGTCATGGTTTAAACCCAGCTACACAGCTCGTTCACTCATTCTGGTGTCCTCAACATAAAAAGGGCATGGAACTATTGGAACAAGTCCAGAGGAGGGCCACGAGGATGATCAGGGGACTGGAGCATCTCCCATACGAAGACAGGCTGAGCAAGTTGGGGTTGTTCAGCCTGGAGTAGAGAAGGCTGCGTGGAGACCTCATAGCAGCCTTGCAGTATCTGAAGGGGGCCTACAAGGATGATGGAGAGGGACTCATCACTTGGGACTGTAGTGACAGGGCAAGAGGTAACGGGTTAAAACTTCAACAGGGGAAGTTTAGATTGGATACAAGGAAGAAATTCTTTACTGTAAGGGTAGTGAGGCACTGGAATGGGCTGCCAAAGGAAATTGTGAATGCTCCTTCCTTGGCACTGTTCAAGGCCAGGTTGGACAGAGCCTTGGGTGACATGGTTTAGTGTGAGGTGTCCCTGCCGATGTCAGGGGGGTTGGAACTAGATGATCTTAAGGTCCTTTCCAACCCTAGATATTCTATGATTCTATGGTTCTATAAGAGTTGGGAACCTAAAGTTTGGTTTGAAAGGAAATGTGGTTGGATTTAAGGATGCTATTTAATGATTTTACAATTACACTATCCTAAATCTTGAGTCTCTTATTTTAAAGCAAACCTGTGTATGCCACACTTCCTGATAGCGTGGGGAAGATTTGTCGTAGCACTCATTAAAAAGACTGTCAGACATTTACTACCTGCAATTTTCTACTGAAAGTAAGAATAAACCATTTGGATTGATATTTCCAAGGTATTTCCAAGTGTACTGTGCTGATCTTTTTCATCCAGATATCTCAGTCACTTTGAAGATGAACACATTAAATATACGAACACTGTACAAGAGGGAACCTCTTGAATACTCACCCACGAAGTGGAAAACCATTCAGGTTCTCACAGCTGTAAACCTAGCTTTCACAGTCAGGTGTTTTTTTCCTGTCTGTGCCAACATTGTCATTAGCCCAAACAGCTCTTCCCTCTCCTCTGGTGTTTACTTTCCTGGTGTATTTGCAGAAAGCAGCAATGCCACTTTCAGACTCAATTTCAGTAGGCAAAACAAGCAGAGCTTTTTTGTCTTCTCTGACATTGTGCACTAACATAGATGAGCATCTTAAGATAATTCATAGTGAAATTAATAATTCATTTTAAAGCACTTATTAGTGGAAATAAAAAAATTGTCACTAACATTATAGTGCTAACTCTAACCTTGCATATGCAGGAGTGCTTCCAAGTTCCAGATCCATGTACACACAGGAATATTTCAGATTGATATTGAGGCCAGACCATGGTAGAACAAACTGCAGAGAGGAAATTCATTAGTTAACTCCTGTATGTAGTGATGAAAAGACATATGTTACTGTCTTGTGGAAATGAATCCAGATTCAGCCAGGAGCAATTTACAAAAGACTGTGCAATATTCTAAAAGAAAATATTGTATCAAAGTTAGTATTAGGCATACAAGAAATTTTGTAAGAGCATTCCTGTTTGCTGATCCTCAAATGTTTCTTTCAAAACATATCTGGCTCATTAAGCTTTACCCGAAGATCTGCAATGCAAATAGACAAGAATGTCAGCTTCTCACTTCTGCTTGGTAGCACACTTAGGATGAAAAAAACCCATTTTTATCTGATTTGAGTCACAACTATATTTCAGCATGAAAACACAAGATAGAACTGATTCTAGACCCACAAACAATTCTTTAGTATTTTGAGTTCAGTTTTCAGTGTTCTGCTGTCACAATTATGAGTATGCAGGTACAGTTGAATTCTTCTCACTGTTCTGGCAAACAAGATAAGGGCCCCATTGTTCTCAGTTGTATGCAGATACAGCAGTGGAAGAATTCAGATTTCAATAATGCAAGCAAAGGAGGAAGGAACAAATTGAGGTATTTAGGTAGAGGGCTGTACTGCCACCACCTGTTCTAGTTCCTAAGATAGATTTAAGTGTCTGTGTGGGATCAGGAAAACAAAGATGTATAGCCCCATACCTTCCAAACCTCCACTCTTTATGCTATCTGTGGATTCAAGTAGCACCTACATACTGATCACCAACGAAAAAAAAAATAAAATTAAAAAAAATTAGACATTTCCTAGTCTGAGTGTGATCTTAGTGGATTTTTTAACAGCCATGCCTCAGAAGAACTGCTTTTTATATAAAGGGCTCAGGTACACTCCCATATTAACTTCCTTTTCCAGGACAATCTTTTTCTTACAATTGGAAACACAGACAGAAGAGGTGTCAGTCACTAAAGGAAAGTCACTGAAGGCAAGACAGGATGACACCCATTCTTTCCTTCTTAATACTGTAAAATAGCTACACGAGTGTGGTTTCAAATTTTGATATATAAGGTGTCTTTCCAGTAAGACCAATGCAGTTCTGCCTCTGATATTTTTTCGCCTTCATAGGCTAATTCCCTTTAACAATTCAAGAGCGTCAAAGTCTCCAAAATATTAAACAAAATATTGGAAGAGTAATAGTCATGATGGGAATACAAAGCAGCCTCTCTTGCTACCACACCTAACAATAGAAGTTCAAACTATCCTAGAATATCTGCTTGTTAGCTCACAGTCTGGCATATTTCTGGGACTTCAGCAGGTCTGTAGAAGAGTCATCATGATGGGGGTGGGAAGACATGGCAATCATCTTAGTAGATGCATGGTATGTTGCTGTTGGTTTGCTATTTGTTTTCAAGCAAACAGATCACTGACAGGAAAAATATGAACTCATCCCTCTGCTCATTTCTGGTAGCTCTGTTGCTGTTCTGTTTTAGACTACTTCAGGTTGTCTCCAGACAGGCTGCTGCTCTGAAGGCCCTGTGCTGAAGTATTGGGTTCAGCTGTGCAAGGCAGGCAGAACAGAGAACATGCCTGTGAGAGGTTGTGGGTCTGACGTTTGGTTAATAGTGTTGTTAAAGGTCTGGCAGCAGAAAAGGGCTACATAGGGAACAGCCCTCTGTAGTAGCCTCTTCCATATCAAGAGCAATGTTGATTGATCAAAAAGCAACCAAAATACGGTGTCTTTCCATGGTCCAGCTCCAGCATGAAGGGCTTTCTGGGGGACAGAGCAATAAACAAGGGATATTTTAGTTAGACTTGAATGAATTGCAGTATCTGTTGTCTTGAAAGGGAATAATTAGTGTAAGGATATCTGCTTGCCAGGGCTCAGACTCACAAAGATGTAAATAAGGAGGGAGCAAGTGAAGCACAGACAATGCCTAACTATTCTATGATCCTATGATCTGCTGGCAGCTCTGAGGGCAATGAAACCACATGTAGCAAAGCAGTTTAAGACTAAAATTTCTTGTGTTGAGATGCCTAAACCAAAGCCTTGGGTAAAAAAAGAAATAAATTAGAACATTAAATTTTCAATAAGGGCTCACTCAAAATCTTTACAGGCAGTGCAGTAGAGTGGCAAGAGAGTGACAGGAGAGAAACAAGAGACAGCAGCTAGAGAAGTAAAGAATATTTGTATTTCAGATATTTGTTCTAATTATAGCATGAAATAGGGAATGTGGGAGGCATTCACAGCTCCTGGTAGAAGCAGGAGGGCAGAGAAGGGGGATTTTTCATTTTCATAAGTCTGTGAAATGATGGGTTAACACAGAGACTGTAGAGAGCAAGTGCCACTGCAGAGGACAAAAAAGGAGCAGTTTTAAAGGGCAGCTTTAAAACATGATCACTATCTTCAAGGTATGTTGGAGTGAGAAACTCATGAAGAGAAAACAAGTGACTTGACTCATACTGCTTGTATTATTTTGAAAGCAAAAATTCATTTTAAAGCAAAAGACTAGTGGAGCTGCCTCAGATTGCTGAGCACTCCCTATTAACTGCACTAACTCACTAAACTCACAATTGTTATGTGATGGAGTAGGTATTAGAGAGAACGATTTGATTTCTTTCTCCCATATTTTTGAGCATTTTCTTGGAATTTATCTTACAGAAATGGGTTCTCAGAGTGCCAGAGGGACACCAAGAAAATGCTCACTTATAACAAACATTTACAAAATAAACCTCTGAATAATTTTGCTGGGTTTTTTTTATGAGTTCATTTTCATTACCAAGGGTGTTTCATCCCTCCATATTCTCTATCAATCGGTTTTAGTAAAAATCCTCACACAATAACAGCATATTTGTACATGGTAATACAGAACTCAGAGGTATGAGGATTTTCAAGAACTCTAAAATGTTTCTGTTTAGTTAAGAAAACGTTTCTTAAATAGAACTTAAGAAAAAGATTTATGTTTAGTTAAGTAAGAATCTCTCACAGAGTGAGCCTTTCACTGCATTGTTCTCTTGGTAAATGATCAGCTGCAAACATGTGGAAGGAGGTATTGAAGCTTCTGAGGGAGACCTTTGAAGGAAGAATTTGGAAAACAGCCAGTGCAAATGCTGGTTACAGCTGATGTATTTCTCTTTGTAGTGCTTCTAATCAGTTTTCTTCATAAAGATGTGCTCAGATAAATATTTTTGAGTCTTTTAATACTTCTTATGTGGTATAACCAGAGAAATACAGAGTGTGGGAGAACAAAGGTCTGGGAACTGACTCACTTGGTTAAAAAAAAAAAAAAAATGACATCAGAGAAGACAGGTAGTCTGAAAAGATTCATTCATTCTGATATATTAGATCGTTGTGGGGATAATCAGCTGATGTTGACTGTAAATTAATACATTTCTATATAATTTCTCCTGTAATATTATCAAGCTTAAGGCTGTATGTGTCTAAGGGCATTTTTGCATTCCACTTTAAGTGTCTGGGAACTTATTCTTGCTAATATAAGATTAACTCCAAGAAGAAAAAGGGTGCAAAAAACCATGCAGAGAAAGTTCTAATGACAAGAAACTGTCCACAGAAATGTGACTTACCTCCCTAGCACAAAGTTCCTCTTAAGACAGTAGTCAGTATATCACCAATACTATTTTCTGAATTTTGAGGTTTGTCCTGGGTTCAGCAGTAGCAGTCATTTTTCTCCTTCTTAGTAGCTGGTGCAGTGCTGTGTTTTTTACATTAGTCTGAGAACAGCGCTGATAACACCGATGTTTTTAGTTGTTGCTAAGTAATGCTTACCCTGATCAAAGACTCTGCCAGGGAGGAGGGGAAGCCAGGAGGAAGCAGAGACAAGACACCTGACCCAAACTAGTCAAAGAGGTATTTCATACCACAGCACATCATGCCCAGTATATAAACTGGGGGCAGTTACCTGGAAGGGCTAGATCGCTGCTTAGGTCAGGCTGGGTATCAGTCAGCGGGTGGTGAGCGGTTGTATTCTCTTCCCTTGTTATTTCTCTTATCATTATTATTATTGATGGCAGCAGTATTGATTTGTGTTATACTTCAGTTACTGGACTGTTCTTATCTCAACCCGTGGGAGTTACATTCTTTCGATTCTCTTTCCCATCCCTCTGGGAGCTGGGGAAGGAAGAAGGGGTGGAGTGAGTGAGTGGTTGCATGGTTCTGAGTTACTGGCTGGGCTTAAACAACAACAAGGTTCAACAAGGCAAATTTCTGCCTCGGTAACCTTCTCCTTCTGTAAGTAGTAGGGCACATGAATCAGGGACTGGGTAGCACCTTTTGGGTGATAGGCTTCCCTGTCCTTTTGAAAGGTAAGTCAGATTTCTGTGTTTTACTGACAAAATAGGTGTAATCATTTCAGAGATACAGTTATATTTCTCTTTACATGTTGTTTGCAAGTGATGATGAATATTGGCAAGCACTAATCTTCAAGTGATAACCAGGAGGTCATTATTCTCCCTCTTAGACGGCAATATAACTCATGCCAATTTCTCTACAGCATTCCTTCAGCTACTATTTAATAGAAGCAGAATACATAATAAACCCAGTCTTAACTTCAAGGTATACTTGCAGCAACTATTTAAAATAGCTTCTATATCACTTCCAGGGAAAGCTAAGCTATACCTTTTTTTTTTTTTTTTAACCAAGTAATATGGAATAAAACAGACTCACTAGGTATCTCAACAGACAGAAATGACCTTTGAAAAACCCGACAAAATACAGCCCTGCATTGGGTCTAGCTAGGATGAAGTCAGCTTTCCTCACTGCAGCCCATTTTGTGCTGTATTTTGTATTTGTACCTAGAACAGTGTTGTTAACACACGAATATTTTTGGCTATTGCTAAGCAGGGCTCAGATAGCATCAAAGCTGTCTCTCTAGCCACCCCCACCATTGCAGCCAGTAGGCTGGGAATGTGCAAAATGCTGGGAGGGCACACTGCTGGCACAGCTGACCCAAACTGACCAAAAGCATATTCCATACCATAATATATTATGCTCAGCAACAAAAGATTAGGGAAAGGAGGCGCGGGGTATTTCTTATTAAGTCAGTCATCTTTTGAAGCAACCACTATGCGCACTGAGGCCCTAATTCCTAGGAAGTGGATGGACACCTTCTGCACATGGCAGGTAGCTTATAAATCTTCTTTTGTGTGCTTTGCTTCCACTTGCCGTCTTTGCATTTTTACTTATTAATTTATTTTCCCATTAAACTGTCTTTATCTTAGTTCATGAAATTTTAACCTTATTTTCTCCTGTTTTGTTGAAGAGGTGGAGAAACAAAGCAGCTGGATGGGTGCCAGGCAGCCTGTCACAAGCCCCCTAACAAAGGATTGATCAGCCTCTGCTGAAGCATAGATTCAGTATGAATGATAATAAAATCCATGGAAAATGGTTCATCTAATCTGTTTAATCAGCAGACTTAGTAAAATGTAATTTACAGATATTGAGCTCCTGCATTAGCATACATTCCAGTTTTTGCTTCCTTTTGTTCTGCTTCTTTATGCTGAAATTAAGAGAAGTTTTATTCACCTTGATAGTTTCTATCTAGCTTTTCTTTTTAATACTTCAGCAGTTGCATTAAGAAACTATATGCCCTACAAGGAAATTTTTCAGAGATACTGAAAAGTTTCTCAGGTCTGAATCCTTGGTAGAAGTTAAAGCTAACCGTCAGAGCTCAGCATGAGTCAGGTACTTAATGCCTTAGACAGTCTGGGTCTCAGCCCTATCTGTGATACAATTTTCCAGCGCTGCAGCAAAAAGTAATAAACACTCACCAAAAGTTAATACTGCTGGCAGAACAGGAAGAAAAGTTAAAGTCAGTAAGCAGTCATCTGTTCTAGCCTGAATGCTAACTGCTCTTATGGGTTTTCATGGATATTTAATATAGCTAGTGGTGTGTGTTTTCTTTCCATCTGTTTTTACAAAAGCATAGATGAAAATATTGTGAAGACAAATATTTATATGCTAGTTTCACTTCTGTGTTTGTACTGGTCTTTTTTTACTTGCTATCTTTCTTAGATGTATTGACACAACATTTAAATATTTGTAAGAGAAATTTCAGTTTCTCTTCCAGACAGTATCTCTCAGATGAATAAATTCCTGGAGATCCAAACCTGGAACATCCATCTGGAAGGTGTATATTTATCTTTGTCAGGTGTACAAACAGAGAAATGTTCAGCTTAGCAAATTATGTGAAATTAAATTTCTCCTCTCTGAAGGTTCAAGAAGTATGTCATAATTCTGTGAAACTGCAGTAATGGAAAGATTTTTGTATCTGGAGTTAACTAAAGAAACCTATTTCTAGGTGTACCACTACAGTGTTTCAAAAGCCAATACCCAAAGAAATATTTCTTATAATATTTTAATTTCTACCCCAGCTCTTCCATGATTTCAAGCTTCTATTAAACTGAAAACTAAGTTAGGTTTGCCAAAACTGAAGAACTTACATGTAAAAAAGGACTTATATGTAATTTTTTGGTTGTACATAAGTGTAATAAAATGCAGGAAATATGGATACTTGTCATTATAAAAACCTTGTATTGTCTCTGTGCCCTTTCCTCTCAACATCTTGTTGGAATGTCTCAATCATATTTTTGTCTCCAAATATACCATTATCATCACCATATTCATCATCTTTGTCACTTATTATGTCTTGTTGGTTTGCGGTTGTAAGACCTATGGTTTCAAAACTGGAGATCTGCTGTCCAATGTTCCCTGAAACTCAAGCCCAAAATGTTGATAATTTCTGGGACACTTTTCACTACAGAATCACAGAATAATAACATAATTTAAGTCAGAAGGAACCTCTAGAGGTCATCTGGTCCAACCACCTGTTCAAAGTAGGGACAATTTGTTTCACACTGCTCAGGTTTTGCCTCATGATGGAGATTCTACAGTCTCCTTTGGTACCTGTATGTATATGCAGAGGCACACATATTGTGTAGAATCTAGAGTATTTAATATCTTACTTAATTGAGTTTGGTCATGAATTATGTGTGTATATTATACTTTTTCAAGCCCTCTATATTTAGTAAAGTCCACTTTGTACCAAACATCTTAGCACTCAAACAGATAGAACGAAATGGAAGGCATAAGTAAATATTTATCAGAATCCAGGTTTGTGTAGGAAAAATCATATGGGGGTTGAAAAAGGAAGGGTCATGGGTCAGGACTAAAGGGTGAGAGATGTAGATTCATTTCTTTTGTTGTTAGACACTGTACAGAGATATAATATTTAGGAGTCTGCTTGCTGTTTGGACAATAAAGAGTGAATATGAGAAATCAGAAGGTCTTGAACTCTATCCAGAATTTTGCTATGTGAAGGTCTATGTATCAATTAGATTAGACCAGAAGTAAAACCTTGAAATACTTGATAGCACTTGGATATATTTGTGAAAATACTCAGGGTTTAGTAGTGTATCTTCTGGTATCTCCAGTATTTTCTGTTTGAAAAGGTTCTTCAGAATATTGTCTGACTGTTATGGTTCATGGTCTGTGCTGTGAAGATAATTACTTTTTCAGTTCAGTGGCCTGTATGGTATCAGGTCTCTTTCTGTCCCTCAGGTGAAGCAACCACCCACCTCTCATTCAATTTCAAGAGGTTAACTATTATGTCTAATCATACCCTGTTGCGAGGCTCTGTTGCCTATGCATTAGATTTTGCAGTCACACCTCGAGCTTTTTTCAACTCTTTGTCCTCACTTCCTATGTTAATATCTGAAAATTTATCTCAGTCATCTGAGGAAGAAGTTATGAAGCCAATTAAGAAAATGAAGTTATGAAGCAAAAAAGTGAAGCTTTGTAGTGAAAATGTCTGTTTCTAAGAACATAGAAATATATAAATGAATTGCCATTTTGGTTCTGGTATGTTGTTTTGGGTACTTGTGAGTATCTTAGATGCATCTGAATGCACTATGTGGGCTAATGATACTGCTGACATTACTCAGAGATAAAGTGCTCAATTCTGCAATTATTCTACAAATCAGAAGTATTAACTTTGAAACAGTCTTACAGATCAATTCCTGAAATTCTCATTTACTATGGGAGAACTTAAGCAAAGTTTTAGCTACATTACTACATAACTAAATGACAGAGGGTTTTCATAGCTGCCTATCATGCTGGTCATATGGCCAATCAGTTCTTTGTTCTCCCCAGTTTCCAGAGTTCGCACAGGTTTCTCATTCCCTGAGATGTGTTATTCAAGGCACTGAAAGCTGTTGTCCTGAAGACCTTCATTAAAGTGATTTAATATCTAACTGTTCTGCTTATTCCTTATGCTGGTGTCATGGAACCCAAGGTCTTACAGAGTTAGGAAAAGTCCCATAGATTTGCCATAATTTTTTTCCTTTTTTTTTTTTTTTGTTTAATGAAATTCAGTAGGGCAATAGTCTGTACTGCATAATATCTATTCACGTTTAACATCTTCAGTGTCACAGGATATGTTATTTTTGGTTCATATCATAGCCGCACTTCATTCAGGATAAAGATAGAAAATACTAAATTCTAAGAAGGAGAGGAGCTATAAAATAAAACAGAATGAAGGAGAGGACAATTTGAAGTGGAGCAATGTGTCTGAAAGGCTCTTACTGAAGTTCAAAGTCTTGCCTGTATGTTTTTCTAGATGCATGAAAACATTCATTTAGTGTGAAAACTATGACAATAAGTGACTAAGAGACTTACAGCAAAAAGAGAGATGCTTTAGGATAGAAAAGTCTGATTCCAAAATCAGATGGAATATGGAGTAAAGAAATGGAAATTGTGCTGGCTTGAGATTGACAGCTGCCAGCTGCCAATCTTAGAAGCTTTCTCACTCCCCTCTCCTCAAGCAAGACAAGGGGAGAAAAGAAGATGAAATAGCTCATGGATAGGGATAAGGAGAGGGAGTTCATTTATGAATTACCATCATGGGCAAAGCAGACTTGAGTTGGGAAATATTAATTTCATTAGAATGAACACAAAATACAGCACAAAGACTGAGCATCTGGAGAACTCTTTATTCTTGTTCCCAAGCATGAAATTAACCAGCTAACTTCTTTGTCTTACATTCAAAATGCAAATGGACGTTTCTCTAGACACATTCAGAGGTCATCACTATAACATCACAAACCTCGTTTTCTCCTGTATTTTTAAATAAATATTGTGTTATATGCTTGTAAAGAGAGGACTGTATATGGATGACTTTCAGAAAAATGCTTAAAGGGTTAGACCCTCATATATGGAGTGGCTGTACAGAGTGGTCAGGAAAGATGAATTTCCTGACAGCTAACATATGTGTGTATGGGTATGTGTGTGCATATGAAGTATTCGTGTGTGTGTGTGTGTGTGTGCGTGTGCAATTGAATGCATACATACTCTCACATACATCTGTAAGAACTGTATTTGCAGTTTGTTCAGCAGGGTGTCCTGCTGAGGTGTAAGAACCCTGTAGAAAGTGTTTCTTATAGGAGGTTGGTAGACTACCTGCTACTTCAGATGAGCTAGCAGGACTTTAATATCTTACTTCTTTATCTTTCTACAATTGCCTATGAGAACTGAGGCCGTGCTGTCTTTCCTGAAAGAACAGTTTGGTTTTGGCTAAACTTTATTCTATGGCATGATATAAGGAGAATATTCTTGCTTTGCTGGAAGAAGGAAAGCAGAAGCTGGCTGGCTATCACTCTATGATGTCCTGCCTGTCTCCAGTGTGTTAGACCAGCCTGGGCTGTTTGATTGACATCTCTCTATGACCCAAAATGAGCCAGAACTCTTGGCTCTCTGAACATTGTTTCTTTTCACTCCTTATAAACAGGAACTGGGTTTTGTTGGATGCTGCAAAACCTGTACAAAATTTCAGATTGTGTAAAAGCTCAGTGTTCTACTGCAGATTTTATTTATTGTAATATCTCTGCCCTGTGCAGATGTACCACTTTAAAGTTGTGGTTGGTTTGAAAATTCTGCAGAGGGCTTGCCTAAGTACAAATAGTATGAAGAAATCTCTCTGAGAGTGCATTTTTAGTATGGTATGAGAGGTAATCATTGTGATCCTATTAACACCTAACAGCAGTGCTTATAAAAACCTTTCCTGTATCTACCACTTGCTTTAAAACTGCCTAGAGGGCTGCTCTTAAAAACCAGGAGACTCAATCCTATTCCCAGACAAAAGATTCAGGATCCTAGCCGCAGTTTCTAAGCAGAACTGAATGTAGCTCATGGAGGTGAGACATCTGCAAACACTGGAAAATATTTGGCTGTGTTGTCAAAATTAAACTAAATGTAGAAATCCTTAATACTGCTATAACTTGAACTCATATTGGCAATTTTACAGCTGATAAAGAGAACCAGTCAGCAGGGTGCCATCAGAACTAAACATAGAGAAGAATTTTTGCCTAAGGATTGGTAGATACGCTTTTATTATTATTACTTTTTACCCTATCTATATGTTAAGAGTAGAACATAGTCATCAGGTTAAGTTGTACATTGAGCGCACTTGATGACATTCATTTTAGAGCTTATTGAACATTGTATTCATATTACCATTTCTATTTCTGCTCATTCTTTGTTTGGTTGGTGGTTTTGCATTCTTTTGCACATGCTTGCACACAAATGTTCAGGATGAAATTTCAATCATTTTATGTTTAGACAGCTTTCAAACACAGTAAAATGAGGCTCATTTGCCCCCTTCTGTTGCATTTTACATCAGTATCTTGTATTACTTTTGAAGTAATTCTTTAGATGAAAGTTTTTGAGATGCTTTTTTTATCCAGATGGCAAATACTTTGCGGGTTTTAACTCCACTCAACCTGAAATGGAGCAGCCGCTGTCCATTCTGTTGCAAAATCTCTCATATGAAATTAATCTTGGCAAATATACATCACAATATAGATCTCACAGAAAGTATTCGTATCTGTGCTAGTTTTCATGGTCCTTTTCATTATAGCTACTGGGAAGAAGTACTTCTATGCTGGAATCATCTGTTCCTAAAGACATCTGCCTTTAGTGATGGGAGCAACACTCTAAAGCAGCTTCTTTCTCTCCACTGGAGCTTGGCTGACTGGTTCAGACTGAAGTTAGGTGATATAAATCCCACTTTTGCCTTTAGTGCTAATAATTGTGATTGTGGTTAATGGCTCCAGAAATGCTAGTGATGTCATTTGGGGGATTTCCTCTTTCATCTATACAAAACGCAAGAAAATATGCTGTTAAAACCAATTCTGCACCTGCAAAAAGGTGAATCTGATAAAAGGAAGCCTGTAATTCTATATTCTTTGCTTTGCTGGGGATCTTTTGGACTATGAAGTGTTCTCTAATTTTATATATCACGAATCCAGGCATGGCGCACAATAGTAATCCAGATAAACGATTAGAGTTGTACAAATCAAATATATTTTAAAACTTTTTCCATTGCATTTATCATGCAAAATTTTCCCTCTTAACTTCGGGGAAGGTTGTAACAATATCTTCATTGTGATTAACTACAGCTACCTTCCTAATTGCACGACATTTTTAAAAAGTGCACAGTATTTATGACATTACTTCAATGTTGAATTGTTGCTGGAACTCCATTCATTCTGCAGCTATTCGTGGTGGACAACATGTGAGGTTTTGTGATTCTTGACTCCCTACTGTTAGAAAGCATTAGCAGCTGCTAGGTACCTTCACAGTTCATCATTGAAATGAATATAAATTCCTCTTCCTTGATAAGCTAAAGGACTGGACCAGCTCCTCAGTTTGTATAGGTGTAACGTGTTTTTTCAGGCTATGTGATATGAGGAAAGATTCTATAATCCTTATCAGAATTTTAGCAATTTATACAGAAGTACTGTCATGAGTAGTCTCAAAGACTTCAACAGATGTATGTGTTTGAGCAAATGGCATAAATATTGAAGAATCTGGATGAAAATCTGTCTTCTTACCTGTGTACTTGAAAGTTATTTGGTAATAGCATCACATTCTCTGAAATGTTTATATTCAACCTTGAAGTTATATTTAATAACTTAAATTCTGAAAGTTTAAAAAGTATTTTTCATCCCACTCTGAGATTAACAGGTTGAAGCCTTGAATCGTGACCTAATAGTTTCCTCCATATTTCAAGATCATATACCCACCAACTGTTCTGTGATGGGGGGATGCTTAGGAATGATATCAACTTCTTCCTGCAACCCCAGCTAAAGCCATGTTTGAGTTCAGGCTACTCAGCACTGCTTAGAACTGAGACCATACAGAAATTTAAATTGTTACTCCTTTGATTCAGTGACAAACACCTTCTTCAACACATTTTAAAAATAAGGTGATGAAAACAACAAAATCTGTTGCTCACAAATTTAGATCACTTGGAGCATTCACAAGTACCCAGAATCCTGTTCAAAGCCTCAAGGCAAATTTTCCTTTCTAATATATATATAACCCTTAAGAAATACTGACATCTGCTGTCAATATGGGTCTGGAATCAGCCTGGTACGAGCTTCTGGCTAAGTTACTACATTTGCCACCTTAGGTGACCCCAAAAGTTTCTCTGTTCTTCAGAGTATCTATAATACTATTTCTTCCTGAAATAAAACATGCAAGCTGTTAGTAGAAGTGAGTGTGATTTTTGGGAACACTTTCCTTTGTTGTCATTGACCTAAGGATTGCTGAGAGTTGGTAGAGATCAGACATGGTTTTGTTCTGATTATTAGTTAATGGTTCATATGAAGAGATTTTGCCATTTGGAATTTACAGTCTCTTTCTAGTTTAAAGTAAGTGTCCAACCTACTGCATCCATAATAGGAAGTTATCACTAAGAAACAAGAACAGAATCAACATAATGATTTCTCTAGGTTTTATATGTGAAAATAAATAAATAAATGTATGAATAAAAAAAAAAATAATACAATGAATAAAATCAAAGTTTAGGATATTGTCAGGACTCTGCTTTGAAAGCCTCTACTGCTGCTGATCAACAACATAAGAAAATAAGTAAGAATCTCTTTGAATCTTCACATGTAGTGTAATTAGTTTTATTTGCCTGCTAAAGCTTTGTGTGGGATTCATCTTTGGGCAGCTTGGTTAAGTATCTAAGCAAAGGTTATTTAGGATTTCCTGATGGATAGTGAGGTAAGATAGGCTGCCTTAGCAAACATCTTAAGGTGTCCATGTTGGAGCTGAGAATTTGTTACTGGATATGCCCAAGATTTTCTCATGTGCTCTATGCTGTAAATGCCTAAAACTAACAGAAATTAGTTTTGACTGAAAACTGTTCTTCTGGCTTGCAAATCTGAACATGTAATACTATCTGGCTTGCTCTTTAGGGTTTGATGGCCAAGTGTTTCATGAAAATAAATACTTTTGCTTGGTAATTGCTTTGCTTGTTATTTAGACATTATAAGTTGCTTGTACTAAAAAAATATTCCTGAGAAGTACATGACTGTGGGGCATAGTCATGTGTACCCTACTTTTTTACTCCTCCTGGGAAACTAACACACTCTGATACCTTTCTGAAGTGCCTGTATACCAGTGCACATAGTATGGCAAGCTTAGAAAGTGCCAGCGAGACAGATGGATGGTGAGGTGAACTGAGACGTAGTTGGATGGCAGGTCTCAGAGGGCTGCGATCAGTGGCACAGAGCCTAGTAGGAGACCTGTAAATGGTGGTGTCTCCCAAAGGTCAATACTGGGTCTTGTTCAACTTCTCCATCAATAATTTGAATGAAGGGATAGAGTGCTTCCTCCGAAATTTTTCTGACAATGCAAAACTCAGAGGAGTGGATGATCCCCCAGAGCACTGTGCTGCCTGCCAGGAGGATCTAGACAGGCAGAGGTGAACCTTTTGAAATTCAACAAAGGCAAGCACAGGGTCCTAGACCTGGGGAGGAAGAACCCTATGCACCAGTACAGGCTGGGGGCTGACCTGCTAGAAAGTAGTGATGCAGCCTGGTGGACAAGTTAACCATATGCCAGATATTTGCCCTTGTGGCCAAGATGGTGTCCTGGGCTGCACTCAAAAACACATTGCCAGCAGGTAGAGGGAGGTGATCCTCCCTCTCCATTCAGTCCTTGTGAGGCCTCACCTGGAGCACTGAGTCCAGCTCTGGGCTCCCCAGCGCAAGAGAGACATGGAGCTCCTAGAGCAAGTCCCGCAAAGGGCTACTAGAATGAATAAAAGTCCTCATGTAAGGAAAGGCTGAGGGAGCTGGGCCTGTTCAGCCAGAGGAGAGGAGAGGAGAGGAGAGGAGAGGAGAGGAGAGGAGAGGAGAGGAGAGGAGAGGAGAGGAGAGGAGAGGAG
>JBCJKH010071016.1:0-17539 GCA_039877255.1 Loriculus beryllinus
CTAAGGTGGTTCTGCACTAAAGCTTAGGTTCCTTAGGTCAGATCTCTGCTTTTGAGATCTAATTTGGAAGTGGTTCAGGTATTTGAAAATGTCAAGAGAAAAAATGCCCTAGGTAGTAAATGCCTAGTGCCACTGGTGCAATCCCAGGTTACCTTTCCAGCCACACTAGGTACCTTGGTACTTGAATCCTGGTTAGCTGCCGTCTCAGAGATTATTTTGTCTTCCTAGCTTCATACAGCAAGACTCTGCTGTTGTATCCTAATGGGCTTCAGCAGGCCCACAAAGAAGGGCTCCTTCCTTGTGGCTGGGAGTAAACAGCGTTTATAAGGTCTTCTCAACACAGCACAGTTGCCTGTTGCTGCGAGGGAAGGCTGGCTGCATTGAGAGCAGTGCCAGGGAACACCGTAGCTTATTCCTGAACCTAGGTTTTGAAGATGATTTTAAGGTCTGGTAACAGGGAAAAGAAAATCCGAAAATATGTATACCTCTGCCCCCACCATTATCTACAGCAGGTCACAGCATCCTGGTTGCTGTTAACCGCACTCTCATCTTGCAGGAAGCCACATTCATCTGGGGTAGGTGATCCAGTCACAAAGGCATCGTGGTGGTTGTAAGGTTCTTCACCAGGGAGGTCTGGATGCTGTTCCACAGGATTGGTTTCAGCAAGAAGAGTTGGCTTCTTAGATGCATGTACATTGTCATAACTATCCTTAAGTAACCAGGGAAGTGTTTGCCCTGTGAGAAGCTGCTAAATTTTTGAGTTGAAGGAGCAAAATGTCATGGCCTTACACATCATGTGGTAATGTACTGGTAAATAGGGATGCTGTCTTTGCTGCTTTGCTTTTGGCTTATATGATCTTCACCATCCTCACCCTTGTTGCCCCAGGAACGTACGGTCACAGTACTTGATAAAAGTGATGCAACACCTTTATATGTAAAATTACTGTGGCTTAGCTCCAGTTCCCGGAAATGGGGGTTAGCCACAGTATCCACCCATTGTACCCACTGATGAACTGTTAAATCCCAGGACACCTGGGACAGCATGTGCCTGTGAATGGACAAATCCAATTTTCCCTATCCTTGTTTTAGAGGGATGTTCTTAATTTAAAAATACAGTATTTTAAACTTCTTCCTTGCTCATTTTACCTTGCATTAGCACAGGGATTTGATAAATTCCATTTGGGTGGTTTGGGTATTTTTTTGTTCAGTTTGGATGGTGAAAATCCCATGTCCCTTTACAATGGGCTGCAGTGTCTCAGCTTCAGGCATTGTAGGGGTCAAATGTTGTTTACACGTCTGCTATTGGAACTTTAGAAGATAAGCATGGGAAAGCTTGTATTTAGTTTGTTCTTCCTTGGAGATTGTCTAAGCTTGGGCAAATTGTTTCATTCACTGGTTTATCGGGACAAACAGAGGGATCGAGTGAGTGCAGTGGTTAAGGAAGGGAGTATGGAGAGAGGAGTATGAGACTTCAACTTCTTTCCTGCTACCTAACCAAGCTGGAGCAGGAGGAGTTGCTCTCTATGCACTTAAGGTCCTGTCTACTCAAACTGACACTCAGCATTCAAGGTGTAGAACTTGGGTACATCCTGTTTTCCTGCAAGGGACAGTGCTCTAACTTAGTGTTGCCATCAGGTTAGTGGGAGAATCCCACAATGAATCTGGAAGCTGATCCCAAGGCCTGACCTCCCCCTGGACAGGAGCCTGTTTGCCAGTAGAAAGCACGTATGGTGTGGCCCTGCCTCTCTCTGCTATTGTAAAGTGAGCAGCTGCCAGTTTGGGAGAGAAAAACACAATTTGGGTGTGGAGGAGAAGGAAGCAAGCTGCACAGATGAGGGAGTGCTTTAGTTCTGTTTCATTTATAGAAATTGTGGGAAATGGCTTTACTAAGGAGCGGGAAGTGCGGAGGTGGAGGGAAATATGCAAGCATAGATCTTGTGATCACCATAAACAAGCAGCTTCTGTTGGCTTGCTGAGGGTAAGCCAGCAGCAAATAGGCTGGTCTATGGTGTGCTGGCTGGTAACCCCCGCTCACGCTTCCAGCTCCTACCCAAGAGCCTGTCCCCTGCAGCAACACTTGTGGGAACAGGCCCCAGGCACCTGTGCAACCCAGAACATGGAAAATGGTTTGCAGGCATCACATCCCTCGTGCCCGTGTTCTCAGCTTTAGTGTTTATTTTCCTATGAAATGAGGGGTAATGGCTGGAGAGGAGCCTGAGAGATGTCTGCTCGATGAGGTTTTTCTGAGGGAGGCGGGAGCAAGGCCTCACTTTCCTGATTATCAAGCAATTGCTACTCATTTGTGTTTGTCTTCATTCTGGGGTTGGGAAGGGTTGGGAAGGCTTTTGGGCTGAGATTAAAAAAGAAAGAGGAATAAAAATAAAAAATTAACCCCACCCCCCAGAAAACCCTCCCAAACAATTGGAAAACCCAACAAAACCTAAATTGCACCATCCTGTCTCATATGAGCAAGGGCTGAGCCTTAAAGATCTTTCAGTGGTGAGCTCCGCTCTGTCTTGGGAGCATTCGTTACCTCTGTTGCCATAGGTAGGGGCAGCCTGGATCGTGGCTCAGATCACAAGGGCTCAGCCTTGCAGGGTGTAACAGAGCACATTATTGGGCTTTTTTAATTTATATTTTTTTTGTGATGGGGCCACAGCCACTTTCCTTCCCCCCGCCCCCCCCAAATTGTGTTTGGCAGAAGAATTCAAAGGAAGGTATTCCCATTTAACACTCCTGACATAATCATCTCGTGCTCATACATGCTGGATCCTGGGATATCCAAGAACATCAAAACACTTTAGTTACACTGGGAAGATAAAAATAGCACTTATTTTAAAGGTTTCAGTTATTTTTGGAGCCCGATACGTTAAAAAAGGGCATTTCAGAAATTGAGACTGTTAAAGTGCAATAGAAAAACCTCCTTGCTCCCTTCCAGTTGCATAGTTTAAAAAAATGAAGAAAATTGAACCTACTTCAGTGTTTACAGCCCGAGTGTGGCAGAACTGGACCAGCCTGAGAGAACCAGGAAGTGAAGCTGACATAGTCTCCAGTCAGGATCTGCATGCTGAAGCTCAGCTCAGAGGGTGAGCCAGCTTGAATTGGGTGAGAGGCTGCCCTGCGGGGAGGTGGTCAGCAGCATGGGTGGAAGAGATGGGTTTGTGTGGTTTTGCTTTAAATAGCTTGCATCTCCCCGCCACTGCTGCATAAGAGGTGAAAAACGAAGCCAGGAGGAGAGATGTGCTGTAGCATGTCAGCCTGTGGAGTTGTTGCCAAGTTAAAACTTAAGGAGTTTGGGAAGGAGAAAAGCTTAATGCATTGTTATCCCTTTTCTTAACCACCAGGGAACTTGCTGTGTAGAAGGATGCTTACCCAGCAAGCATGCTGCTTGTTCACCCCTCAGACATCTCCCCTGAGGTTTCTGCTTGGCCTTTCAACTCCGGTGTGGTGAACTGTTTAATGCATCTAAAGCCTTTATTTGTCCTTTCAGCACGTGGCGAACTCAGGTGTGTCAGGAAGAAATCTATTCCACGTGTTTGGGGAGTAAACATCCTAAGATGCTCCCAGAGATGGATGACTTGGGTCAGTACTAAGGAGTAGGGCTGGGAAAGCAACAGGCTCAGCCCTTGGAAGTCATCTGAGATGGCCAAGTCGCTTGTGGCACAGAAAAGGGAACCCAAGGAGGGGGGTAAGGAAGGGCTGTAACTGCACAGAAGTATGGTGCAGGCTCATGAGCTAATGCATTCATGACTGGGCTGTAAGGAAGCTTGTGCTTCATTTAGGTGATTTAGCAGATACCAGCAGGCTTGCTGTATAAAAAATCAATTTCCCGCTGGTTGGACCCACTGAGATTTCCTTGCTGACCTTTTCAGAACACATTTGTGAAACCTGATGTTACTGTTCCGATAGCAGTTGTTTAAAGGAAAAAAAAATCTGCCTTATTACTCTCTCCAGATAACTAATTAAATCAGTGTCACTTTCTGGTTTCTGTATATAAATGCAATAAACCCCACCCATTTTGCACGTCCTGCTTCACCCTGTCCTCATCCTCCAGTCCTTACCAGGGAACTGCAGATCAAACTTGCTCTTTGTGAAAACCTTTGTTTGCAGAAGAACTTAGGAAGCCTTTATTCTCTGACACACATTGGAAGCACAGAGAGGTTTCCTAGAGCAGGCTTCATTTTAAGGCTGTATTTTTATACAGGAAATAAGCCTTTTTCCAATCCTTCATCCCCTCCTCCTGCCCTTGCACACCAGGGCAGAGCAGCCGCTTCCCACACCTCTGCTCAGGGCCCTGTGTGCAGCACTGCTTCCCAACAGGCCCCTGCAGGGGTGTGCAGCTACATGTACCCACCAGAGCAGGTTCTGCTAATGTCCGCATGTGCTGCTTCTGTCCTCGTGTGAGCAAGGATGGAGGCGACTGAGCTGTGCTGGAAAATGTTTCTGATTCTCCAATATGCTTCCTTCCAAAAGAAACCGAGTGAGGTTGGCTGTGAAGCAGATGTCCGAGATGCAGTGGGTAGGGTGCTGGTGGTTACTGATGCAAATGGAAGGGGATATCGGTTGCCTTTGAGCATTAATCTTTCCTGTATGTGTTTTCTTTTTATCTGAATTGCACCACTATGGAATTATTTGCAGAATGGTACTCCATATATATGTGGGATTTAAAAACAAAACCATAATTGATGCTGTACAGGATGTCACTCAATTGGTTTTATTTTGCTTTATTTTATATATATTTTCTGGTATCCTGTACATTGCAGTGGGTGTGAAGATAGTATTTTAATATTTGTACAAAGTTTAATTTAATTGTTCTGTGTATATAACTGCATTTCTAAATTAAAAAATCTTTTGAAGTGAAGCTGTAATCTCTTGTGTATTTCTTTTGACCACTTGAGCCTTGTAGACTGGAAATGTGGCAGGCCATTGGTGAGTAAGTTGCTGTAGTGCCTTCCCTGTGAACATCAGGATGAAGCTAAGCTGGCTATGCTCACATAGCTTGTGGAATCACAGAATGGTTTGGATTTGACGGGACTTCAGAGCTTCCCAGTTCCAAACCCCCTGCCATGGGCAGGGACACTTTCCACTCGACCAGGCTGCTGCAAGCCCCTTCCAACCTGGCCTTGAGCACTGCCAGGGATGGGGCAGCCACAGCTTCTCTGGGCAGCCTGTGCCAGTGCCTCAGCACCCTCACAGGGAAGAGCTTCTGCCTTGTATTTCACCTAAATCTATAAGTTTAAAGCCATTTTCGCTTATCCTATCATTACACGCCCTTGTAAAAACCCTCTCCAGCTTTCCTGTAGGCCCCCTTTAGGCACTGGAAGGTTACTATAATGTCTCCCTGGAGCCTTCTCCAGGCAGAACAACCCCAGCTCTCTCAGCCTTGTCTTCACAGGAGAGCTGCTCCAGCCTTCTGACCATCTTTGTGGCCCTTCCCACAGCTCCCCGTCCCTTTTGTGCTGGGGCCCCAGAGCCAAGTGCAGCACTGCAGATCAGGTACAGGGTCGGTGCAGCCTTACAAGGGTCATCTGTTTCCAAGAACACAAATTTGATGTAAGGAGAGAAGATGAATTTTGGGGAGTGTTTGAAGCAACTACAGTGTGGTTCTCTTACAGTCTTCTGCTTACTGGGCTTGGAACTCACACTGACAACTGCAGCAGCGATAGCTGATGGCTGCTGCAGTGTCTCCATCTGATGGTGGGGCCCTTGGGAACAGTGAGTCAGGAGAGACCGGCCAAGATGTTAACAATGGGAAAGGGGAGGGGAAAAAGGTTTAAAAAGATGATGTATGGCATGGCATGGCATGAGAGAACTTTGGGGAGGAAGGAGGGGTGAAAATAATAAACATGTAATTTATCATGGAGATGTGATAAGGAGTAGAACATATGGAGGAAGAGGATATTTTTAGAGCTATTATTATTATTATTTATTATTATTATTATTATTGCTATTTATTATTTATAGCTCTCACTGGGGAAATATTAATCCCAAGTGGGCAGCAGGACAGCACAGGAGACATTTGAGAGATCTTTCAAATCTATGGGTGTAGACAGTGCAGGCCAAGGGGCACAGGTTTGGCTCCATGTGGGCTCTGTACTTCCCTCTTCTAGGTAGCTGAGTGCTGCTGCTCTGGGATGCTGCAGGAGCGGAAACTGCCCAGGAGCAGACACCCACTGTTCTGTTAGTGCCGTAATGGGCCCCTGTTGTTATTAGCGTTTGCTTTGCTTCGAAGACCTAAGGTAACATTGCCCTCTGAGGTAAGTGTGCTATTGAGCTCTCCTTTCTTTTGAGGAGATCTGTTGGCACTGTAAAAGGGAAGGAGAGTGGGGATCCTTTCGGCCAACTTGTTCAAAGCAAAGTCCTTAGAGATGTTACGAGATTTTTGTATACTCATACATGTGATTCTCATTGTGCAGGAAAGGACATGTTAAGAGAAGGGAAGGGGTGACATCTATCTTCCTCCTGTTTCCATTTATTCCTTGATTTATTCCCGCATAGTAAGCCGATCTTGCTATAGTTTTGTCACTGCAAAGCTGGAGCTCGGTGGCCTGTGCAGACAGTTGGCACGTGGGAAGTCAGTGGCCTCCAGGAATTACTTTGATTACCATTTTTCACAAGAATAATTTACTGCTTTCCTGCCGCAGCAGTTCCGGAGCTGGGAATGTGCCCTTCTTGTTGTTCTGCTGCTTTAATTTATTAGATGCATTGGAAATAATTTGTCACCTCTGGTTTGTGCCTGCAGTGAGGAACACCTGAGGGAAGCCAGCCTGAGGTGGGTGGTCTGGGAAACTCTCCTGAACAGAAAGGTGGAAAGGCTGGGGCAGCATGGACACCAGGACAGCAGCCTCCCCACAATGACACCGACCCCACCAGAAAGCTGCTTTGAGAAAGGGGATAGATGGGCTCCTGCCCTCGCCAGGCATCCTGTCAGCCAGAGCACTGCACTGCCTGGCCCCCAGACGGGATGTTCTGTACAGCTGGATTTCCCAGCCCTGTTACAACCGTGTGCTTTAACTCTTTCACAGTACCCAGAACATCTGGAGCGTTTCCTCGCCACCCCTGGCTGCTGCGTGCCACATCGTCACCGCTGGAAAGCTTCGTGGTGGGTTTGCATTATCAAATCATCTCTTGATGTTGCTTTAGCTTTGCCTCTGCTGGAATCCTGCTCTGCCTCTGACCTGGTTATAATTAGGGCGTCACCAAATGCAGGTTTCCCCCCCCCCCCCCCCCGCCACCCCTGACAGCAGAAGAATGCTGGCAGGCTATGTGCCAACAAGCCCTGTGCTTTGCAAAGCAAGTGTTTGCATAATCTCTCCTCACTTGCCTAGGCCGTGCAGAGGGTCCTTTGTGTGTGCTGCCACGAGGGAACAGAGCAGGGTCTGGCCAGGACAGGCCACCAGCCCCTAGAACTCATTGGCTGCAGTACTTGGCAAAGCTCTAATGGTTCCTCCCAGCACCAAGCCGGCATCCTGGCATGTAAGGGAGGGAAGGAGAAGCACACACAATGGGCTGATTCTGTTCCCTTTTGCAGCAGGATCATGTTTAGCAGCAAACTTCACACCTTAACCCTCAATGAGACCTTGGCATAAGGTGGCTGTCCTTTGGCATCACTGTCATCTGGCCTGCGCTGAGCTTATGGTGGGTCCATGGGACTCAGCTCAAGGTTTTTGTGCTACATCCATGATAAAAGCCCAGATCTGGGGGCAAGAGGGCACAGAGTGGTGCCACACGCTGTCATTCAGGACACAAACACCCTTGTCCCCATGTCTGCTTCTACAATGCCATCTGCATCTCCTTGTAGCTGTTTCATGGCGTGGCATTTGAGACCACAGTTTTCGGCAGCTCTGCCTGGCAAGCAGGGCTTGATTTCCATGCCCGTGGATCACAAATGAGGTCGGGGACCCACTTCACAGTGCAGACACACTCTCGCTGTCCCCACAGCATACCAGACCACAGCACCCAGAAGCCCTGCCTGCAGCAGGGGCAATAGTGCACAGCCGGGCTGATGCTCTCAAGGAAAGAGGAGGGAGCCACAGTTTGCTGCAGCATGTTTGGCATGGCCGAGAGCAGCAATGAGCCTCTGGCAGCGGGTAGGTATCCCTCCCTTTGCCACTGTGGCCTGACAAGGTGCGTGTGCTCCTGTCACCTCCCCGTGGTTCAGAGCCAGCTGGGGTGTGAGGACAGGTGGTGGCATGGCACATCTCTCCTTACAGGCTGGTGGCAGCTGGGGTTGCTGCTTGCAAGGCTGGGGCTAGGCTGGGCAGAGCTGCGGCTGGCACACAGCTGGATGTGCCTCTGCACTGGCTGTGCCCATCAGCACGCCCTCCCTTAAGAAGAGCTAATGTGCTACCCATGTTTAGAAAATGCAGAATGTTCTTCTTTAAATGCAAGTTTAATGCCTCCTCATGCTGAGGAGACCTGGGGCCGGGTTTGGAAGTAGCAGCGCTTTCCTGGGGAGGAAAACTCAAGTGGCAACAGCGCTGGGTTTCCCACCTCATGCTCCCATCCCCGGGTGCTGCAGGGCAGCGTGGGGCTCCCTGCAGCTGGGGCAGGGCAGCAGTTCTGGAGAATTTCCTTTCCTCCAGCTCTGTGAGCTGCTCCTGCAGGACAGCAGAGATTTCCCTGTAACGGCTGCTTCCAAGAGATTTATGGTCCTGGGATCAGCTCTGCAGACAAAGTGGTTGCCATTGTACTGTCTGTGTTTCCCCTTATACACGTAACCTGGCTCCAATAACCGTTTCCTCTGGGAAGCTTTGAAATGGTTGATTTGTTACTGAAACCATGCAGCATTTCTCTGGTGCTTTTTCAACAGCCTGACGGGTAACTGGGAATTCATCTCTGTGGCATGTCGGTGGGTGGGAAGGCCCACGCTGTCCGTGCTGATGGGGAGGGGAAAAAGCACAGCACAGAAGATTGAAGTAACCTTCCCCAGGTCATAGCAGAGGCTGCAAAACAAACAGTCTTAATGACATCTTCAGCATGCCTCCTTCCAGACCTCTGCTCTAACTGGGAGCTCCTGTTTCTTCTGCATACAGTGATCCTGTCGCCACCCAGAGGAATGGCCCCTTTATTCCAACGCAGGCTGTGCCCAAAGGGAGTAAGTGAAATGCTAATTCAGAGATATTGATTCTCAGCATCGTGGAAGCGTAGTGTCAAGGGCAACACCTGCTACATAATCACTCTCTTCTTATTCTGCCCTGTGGCTAATGAGTTCGAGATAAATCAGTCAGGGCCATGCCCTGGGGAATCAAACGGAGGCCCTGCTGTTCCTGTCTCAGACAGATCAGTGGGGACTCTGGAACAGTCATGCAAGAAGTTTAGCTTTATTCTTTGCTGCACTTTGGCAGCGAAATTAGGGATTTCAGAACAAGGCAGTAAAAATGCAACTGAATGGAGATGGAAGGGATCTGCATGCAGGGACACATGGTGCTGAAATACCTCCGAGGCACTGGACTTCAGTTTTCTTGCTTACTGGTGCAATAGGGAACAAAGTGTGTTGCTTTTCTGGCTGGTTTATCAGTTGTTGGGCTGGTCCTGATCCCTGTGAGCTGAGAACCAATCCGTTATAGTGATCAAGTTGGAAAGGGGCAGGTAAATCCAACTCTAGGACACCTAAGCCACAACAGCCTCTTGAGATGACAAAATCTGAGATGTTGGTGGCTTTGCTTTTCAGATACCATGTGCTGCACTGAGGCTGTGCATGGCATGGCAGCAGTGCCATCAGCATCTGGGCACTCTGAGGATGCCATCCTCCTCTCCATGGGTTCTAAACCAGTACTTCCATCTGCAGAGGGTTATAAGCCATCCTAAACCTGGCTTGGGACAGAAACTCCATGGCAGAAGCCTAGGTGATGGTATGTGGGTGCTTTTCTTGCTTTACTAGACAAAACCCTGCTGATTCCTTCAATGCAAGGCGTGTGGGACTTAATAGCCACCTAATGGGAAAACAAATCTCTGTGGCTGCTCAGGGTCATCATCTGCTCCCTGCAGTTAGCAGAACTCGCTGCTTGCTTTGCCAGAGCAACGGGCAGTCATTTTCTTACATGTGAGGAAACA
Source organism: Loriculus beryllinus (assembly GCA_039877255.1). Lineage (NCBI taxonomy): Eukaryota > Metazoa > Chordata > Aves > Psittaciformes > Psittacidae > Loriculus > Loriculus beryllinus. The sequence continues at coordinate 10,057 of JBCJKH010071016.1, forward strand.
AATCATCCAGACATGATGCCCTTCTGGGCAGTTGTTGCAGCTTCCTCTGAAATATCCAAAAACTGCAAAATACTATTTTTTTTTATTCTTTCTTTTTTTAATGTCCAAAATATTTTTATTTTGTTGGGTTCCATAACTAAAAAAAAAAAAAAAGGTTATTTAAAACTTTTATGTGTCCCCTTTTTAGTTTGGTGAGGGAGCAGGGGGATATTAATGCTTGAGGAGGATTCCCTCCCTCCCCTGCTTCACAAAGAAAGCTTGCCTTGCTCTAAGTATTTCCTTTCTGCCTGTCTCCATAGAAAATATTAGGGCTATGGGTCTGGTATTCATTATAAGCTCCCAACAGAGGAAGATCAATGAAACTTTAAATAAAGCAGCTGTGAGCCAGTGTGTCATTTAGCTGTTGAATTTAAAAGCACGTATGACAAAAATGAGTGTAACCATTTTGCAAGGGTCTTTATTCCCTCTTTCAGAAGCTTGCGTGACATTATCTTGTGGCTGATGCTTCATAGTCAGCAGATTTTGTCTTGCATCTGTGTACCTGCCCATATACTAGAGCATGAAGCCTAGGTCATGAAGCATTTACTATTACATAGCCATGGCTACTTTTACCTTTGCAATCAGGGGTGCCTGACAGTTCAACCACAAAGTCACCCTGTTTTTCCTTGAATGTGAAAATAATTAGGTAAACTGGAAAAGCTTAAAAATTGTCTTTTTTTTAAAAATAGGGAGTGAAATTTAAAAGGTCTGGGTTAATTTTCTTTTTTTCTTCTTCATTTTTTCTAGCTTTGGACAAGAACCCAAACCCAAAATAGGACCAAGTGAAGTTGCCAGGTGCAGTTGTCAGGGATGCTTCAAGTTCCTGTGACCAAAGGGTGAGCAGCATGTTGCACACCAAGTGGAGAGACCAGCAGTGTTTTCCCTGGGTGATTATTCTCCTCCACCATGAAGCTGGCAGGCAGAGCCAGCGCCTTATGCCCATACCTCTGTCTCAGCCTGATGGTGGAGCTGGGGTCACAGAGAGCTTTTATCACCAGACAGGGGGTCCATTTTCCTTCCTCCCTCAGCAGTGCAGCCCAGAGCAGCAGAGGTTGATCAGCCCAGCCTTGCCACACAAATTCAGCCCTGCCTCCTGGTTTGCTACCAACAGATGGGAAGGAGGGGTGGGAGGAGGTGCCCTGGGGGAACAGCCACATATTCAAGCATGATGATATTTCTCATTTTAATCAGCTGTATTGCAGTCATGTCTAAAGCACAGGAAGACAAAGGAAAGGTCACACAAGAGTGATGAAATGATCAGAGGCTGGAAGGACTCACAAGAAAAGATTAAAAGGTACAAATGAGTATTTCAGGGACAGCTGAGGAAGGTTGGTGTTACCATCCAAAGGGAACAGTCCCCAGAGAGGAAAAGTCTTTAGCCTACTTCAAGGGCTTGCAACTCAGTGCGACAGGAGGAATTTTGAAAGGCAAATATGGGTTGAACAAAAGAAAGGTTACTCATGATGTCCTTTGTTAGAAGTGATTTCCCACAGGGAGCAGTGGAAGCCCAGGCTCTCAACCTGCCTGTATGCCAGGAGGGAATGTACTTTCCTGTGCCTTAGGAAAGGCAGGAGGTGGTGGCGAGGAGACAAGGCAAGTACTGAGTGATATGCTGGCCTGCCAGGCTCTTTGTCTTCCATCTTTCTGCCTGCCCAAAATAATGGCCTGTGCCTGTTGCTTATCCTACGTGCCATCCGATGCTTGAATTTGGCAATAATAACAAAAGAAAACTGTTCTGCCAGTGTATGTGCTGTGAATTAGCATTGGGAGTTATTGAGGGCTGTATAGAAGAATCAGACCCTGGAAAAGGTGATGCGCCTTTATTTAATGCACTGTGCAGCTCAGGGGCTGCCTGAGAGATGCCCTGGATGTTTCAGTGCTGCAGAAATGGTGCCAAATAGAAGAGATGTGCACAATCATGTATTTTGTTGCTGGCAGACACATGGTTGGGACACTGTGGTGGCCAAACACCTAATCCTAGAGCGATAGGTGCAATACGTGCTTCTGAATGGTCAGGGAGGGGAAAGAACAAGTAGAGAATGTGCCTATTTCTTAAAGCATTTACTCTTTCTAAAATAATTAAAAATGGGATTTAACCAGTAGCTTTTCTGGCCATTCTGTTCATGAGCAAAGCCCAAAAACTATCTGAACAAAGAATTTGTTTTCACCAAAAGGGACATGCTCAGCTCAATGCTGACAAAGCAGCAGAGTCACTCATCTGAGTGCAGAATTTGGGAAGGCAGCTGCGCTGCTGACATTTCTTTATGGGAGATGGTATCAATTCCTGTGCCAAAGAGAGCAGGCGTTTTGGAGCAGGAACTGCAGAAGGAGCAAAGCTAATACAAACAGATAAGGATGCACTGGCAGAAGCCAGACACCAGTGCTCCTGGCCTAATTCTCTGCAGTGTCCTGTCAGCCCCAGGGTGCCTGACTGCATTTGTTTTCTAAGCTGGTTCAGGAAAGCTCTGCTCCTCTCTGGCTCTGCAAGGACAAATCACACTGCAAAAGGCCCAATACACAATGCTGGCAGTGCAGGTGCTGAAGCTGAAAGGTCTGGGAATGGAGCAGCAGCTCTGCCATTGCCTCATGATGGTCCTTGTGCCCAAACTTTCAGCCAGAGGAACTCCCTGAGGCTGAAAGTTTAGTTAAGTTCTGGCACCAAGTAAGCAGGATGGCAGATAAATAACCAAAAGCATCAGACCCAGATGGATGATTGTTCAGGAACCAGGCTGAGATACCAAGCCACTCCATGGGAACCTAGTGCACGGCTAAAATCTTACTGCCAAATCTAACCCACCATGTTAAAAAACTGCTGAAGGAGGCAAAGGTTTGATGATGCTGACCAGCTCCATGTGCTGCTTGTGCTTCCCTGGCTCCAGCTGGATGATAACTGGTCCCTCAGAGGCCCACTGAGGTGGCTGAGAAGGGGAGACAATGGTGGACCTTGGGTTACTGGTGTGTTGCAGCCTTGCCTGCACAGCAGCTCACTGATGTCAGGGCTCTGAGGTTAAACTTGAAGTGAGCTGACCCTCATTCCCTAACATAGGACTTTTGACTTAGCCCAGAGTATCACCACTCAGTTGAAGCTGCCTGCTGCATTACTAAGAGATGCATGGGAAATCTTCCCCTGAGCCTTCCAGCTGTTGCAGGCTGGGGACTGTCCCACCTCAACCTCTATACTTGCTCGTGTAAATCACTTCTTAATGCCTCCAGATGGGAGTGCTTTGTAGCACCAGCCCCCGCTCTGTGCTGGTGGAGTGCTTCTTGCAGAAAGAGACCATGTCTGAGGATAATACGAGCCAAAATCTGCTGAATCTTATCTTTCATTTAAGCAACCTTTCCAGCACTTGTGGCAGCAAGGGAAATATTCAGAAAGTGAATCGCTGTCTTTTTGAGGGCTTGCATGGCTAGCTTTATGGGCTAAGGGAAGGATGAATTGCAGTGTCCTCCATAATAATTCTAGCTCTGTGCTGTTATGCCCGTCACATAGATCGCCATACATCACAGGATGGTTTAAAGCTCAAGTGCCTGATGTCATTTGGTGGCATGGTGCCCAGCGGGGAAAGAGCACTTCAGAGGTAAATTCTCTGATGTGGATATGGTGAGATGTGGATCTCTGACAGCAGAACCCTCTCAAGGAGGATGATAGTTCTGGTTCAAAAACTGAAACAGTTGATATTACAGTAGCCCTGAAAGTTGGTTCAGTAAAACTGAAGGAAAGAGAACATCAAGGGGGAAAAGCTGAGAGCAGAAACCTCCTGAACCAAGTCTGACACTGAATTGGCTGTAGCATCAAATCATATATATAGAAAGACTGTATAATCCTGTACCTTTACACAATATGGAAAGAAACACCTCTGTTGGTATGAGTACTTTCAAAGACTTATAATGCTAAATATACCTTTTCAAAGAAACTTTACCGGCATAAAATTCTGTGCAAACTAGGCATAGCTCCTGGATGGTTAAACAGTTGGTAACAATGCAGCTTGCTTTCCAGAAGTATTTATCAGCAGATTGGATGCCATGTAAGTGTCTTGATATATATGTAAGCATAGTCCTTTCTGCACTGTGTTTTTACCAGTGTAACATGCCAAATAGTTTAAAGTCTCTTGTGATTACAGCTTAATGAGTTTTCCTGGGTTGTGCAACTATGTGGTATATTGTTTTAATGTTGGTTTTGCTTAGTATAACGGTTGCCTAAAAATAAGAAATAAATCCAGTGGTGATGGGACATATACAATCCTCCCCAGACTTGAAAAGCATGTGAGAGGTACGTGATATAAACATGACAAGATGCTTACAGCACTGATAACACTCCAGGCTTCCACAAGGGTTTGACCTCTACTTGGAGATATCACAGAGCGATATATACTGCTCTTCATGAGCTGTGTGGCAGTCATATGCCTGTTGGAGTATTACTGTGCTGTAAGGAAACAGAGGTAATTCTTAAATCTTACTTTACTGTCAATTAAGTAATCATCGCTCAGCCCATAAATATCACGCCGTCTGTTGCCACATCTCAGAATAACTTTTACCTGTTTCTGCGATGCCAGTGTATTTTGAGTTATTTTCAGACTGTGATCCACATTAGCTCAAGCCTTTATAGATGTTGTTACTTCCTGAATAGGCATCTCTGATTTTGTGCTGGTGGATGCTTCCTAAACATACCCTGCCCTTATTCTTACAGAATCCCATCTTGTTGAATCATTCCTTTGGTTTCTGAGACTCATTTTGATTTTTTGTTCTTGTCTTCAGAGTGTTTAAAACTCTTCCCAGGCTGATTCATCTGCATATTTTAACACTGCATGCTCTAATCTGCTTAACAAATTATTAATGCAGATGTTGAATGGTCCTGTACTAAAAGCAGATCCCTGATTCCCCAGAGGAACCGTCCCCAAGTTTGTCAAGGAGGTATTTTGAATACAAACTCTGAAAAAGTTGTGCTTACAGCTTACAACAGATTTTACCTTGGCATTTTCCTGTTTGCTTAAGAAAAATAGACTAAACCTTTATTGTAGTCAGGTTTAACACATCTCTATTTTTCCTCCTTGCCCACTAGCTTAGTTATTCCAATAAGGAGTATTGGCTTCATTTAAAACAGGTTGTTCTTGATTGCCTGCTTTCTTGGCATGAGCAGCTTGCCAGTTTACTGAATGAAAGTGTTTATAAATTGATGATTTAATCTTTTGTTCGAACAACTTTATGACCTTTGTAGTTAAGCCTGCTAGCTGAAAAATCACTGCACTGCCACGACGTTAGGCACTGGGGATGGTGCTAGAGATTCCTCAGGGAGTTTCTTAAGAATTAAAATGCTGGCTGCTTGAGAATATGTGAACTTCATCCTATTCTTCCCCTCCTACAACCTACGTTCTTCATGTGCTTTTTAAGATGAACACTGAGTCTCAATTAAGCAAAAGGTGAAGATGACATGACATGCTCAGTGTCTGCAATCTGCTGCCTGCCGCAAATAAAATCTCTTGCCAATGTTAGTCCCTGGGTCTATGTAAACAAAGACGATGGATTCTCAAAACAAAGATGTGGTATCTGAGCTGCTTGGAAATGTAGCGGCAGACCATAGCCACGAGTGCAGTGGTTGCATTCGGGGTACATGCAACACTGAGTTAAAACAGAAAGGAGCTCAGGATCTTTCAGGAAAGGTCCAGCTGTGGAAGCCCCCATGATTCTGCCTCTGAAGGCTAATAAATAGCTTTGACCCAGTAAAATGATTTTGTATCAGTCTACAACTTGCTCTCAGCGTTGTAAGATTTCCTCACCAGTTCACATTCAGCATCTGTAACTGAATACACTGAGCTGCTGCAAACTTGTTCTGACGATTCAAATACTAACCCAACAAGAAAAAAATTCTGGTTTAGTTTTTATTTTATATCATTGTCTTTCAGGCAGGGCTGAATGTGTGTGACAAAGTTATTTCTGAATGTCTGTTATTGTATTATTTCAAGGTAAATTTCAATTTTCTTTCTCCAAATTCTTTGGAGTAAACAACTGGTGCTCAAATACTAAATTATCTATTTAGTTTTTGCCGTCTCCTTGAGACTTCTGCAAAGTAGCTCATCAGCACTCATTGCTGCTGCCTTTAGGAGAGCTACGCTTAATCTAGCAGTAACAGAAATATGTTAGTTCACAAAGCCTTAGAGAAAAGGACAGAGAATGCACAGGTAAATCAGTGTACAGAAGAGGAGAATGTAAAGAAAGGTAGAGGAGCTTAGCATGGAGAACTACAGTGAAAGTAATAAATATATTCACTAGCAGCAGGAGAGGATGCTAGCTACATTTGTTTGCATTCACAGAACTGCTGCAGAACTGGGCAAGTGCTGAGTCTTTGGCTATATGGCTTATACAAGCAGCCTACCCTGGATCTGATGGGCAGTGGATTTTTGCAGAGGGTCTTCAGCAATGGAAGGTATAGAGTCTTTGAATTGGAGCCTCCCTTTTTTCCTCTATCTCTCTGCTCCTTTTCATTCCCATTCCCTCCTTCTTCCTGGTTTAAAGCTGTCCATAGGGCAAATCAATGTATGTCCAGAGCATCCTCCAGCAACTTATGCCAGAGGTCTACTACCAGTTGGTGAAGCAGCACCTCCTTTTGCATGTTTTGAACTTGGACTTCGTTAGTTTAATTTGATGACTTCTAATTTTTGTATTTGTAAGAGACAGTGAAGAGTTAATCACTATCAACTCTTTTCCACAAGCAGTACCAAATAGTAATGGTGGCTTGCTGGGAATTTATGCCAGCTTTCATTTAGTTTTCTGCTGCCTCATGACCTTTTTGCTTCCAAATAGTGACTGTATTTACCTAGTTACACTGATGAACTAACTAGAGGGATTTCAGCCTGCTTGTGTGGTTTTCAGCAGCCCAAACTTGTAAGAAATGGACACTAGCCAGCAGCAAGAATATTAGCAAGTCTAGGTGGTCTTCAAACAGCCTTGAGCCAAAAGGAGAAATACTCCTTCCCATTAACATAAAACTTGGAGAAACTGGGTAGGAAACACGTGCCTGCTCATGACCTACCTACCTGGGAAACGAATGTGAGCAAAAGAGTGTGTGACCTTTATGTTTGTAACACCTTTGGGTAACACAGGAACCTTTTAAAAAGAGATTATTGCCTCCTGGACACCCTCCTGACTTTTGCTTGTCTTCTCCCAGTGGTCTGAACATGAGATGCAGAGAGATTACTGCCATCCAGTAACAAGGCCAAAGCTTTTCATGCTGCAGTTTCACACTGCTAAAATCATAGAATCATAGAGCAGTTTGGACTAGAAGGACCTTCAAAGGGCATCTTGTCCAGCCCTCCTGCCATGAACAGGTACATCTTCAACTAGATCAGGTTGCTCAGAACCATGTCAGGCCTGGCCCTGAATGTCTCCAGGGATGGTGCATCCACCACCTCTCTGGGCAACCTGTGCCACTGTTTTACCACCCTCATTG